>JAMPIV010004995.1:1012500-1220550 GCA_024509875.1 Oreohelix idahoensis
CTTTTAAGGTGGAGTTTACTTTTATCTCCATATTCGTTCAATGTGAGATTCATTCCAGGACGGGACAATCTTAGACCCGATTTTTTAAGTCGTCATGCCATCGAAGGAGATAGAGAGAGACAGAAAAGTAAAGAGAAACTGCAGCATGTGTTACTGTGGTGAAGTGGGATGTTATAAATATTTATAGGGGACTTAGTGTACTGACTGAGATCAGCTGTGAAGGTATCTATATCTATTAAGAGTAGTGTATTATAGATAACCTTACTTGCTACCACATATCTCTATATCTCAGTCAGAATTATTCTGGAATAGTGTGATGCTACGTTATGTGTCTAGGGTATGAGTATGGTGAAGTGTAAGTCACAACAACAGACAGATAAACAATTTAATTTAATCCACTACTCTTAACAACACTGTGACACTCACATACATATAACACTCTATGAGAATATCTTAAAGAAGTCACTCGTAACTTTTCAAATAACAATATGTATTAATTGCTATCATAAAGGCATATGTGTGTCCTGATTCAAAGACAAAGGAACCAGGAATCACAATCAATGTTAATTACAAGTTATGTACAGAATGTATTAATATGAATCTGGTAGTGACATATATTATTAAAAATATCCTATGTGTGTCAGTTGTGTAATAGTAGTATGAGGTAATACTGGTTTTGTTTTGTTCAAGCTCTGTTGGTAGTTGTCATCATGACTTCAATAGTTTGTCTTAAGGAAACTAGTATTGGAGATGTTCTCAGTTCCTGATATTAAGACCATTAATTTCCCCTCTTAATATTATTTTTTACAAAGTCATTTCAAGATGAGGGGACATAATGTTGAGCTCAGCTGGCCAATTCGCTTATCTGGCGTGATGGCGGCAGGAAAGGACTCCTCTGCTCGAATTCTCCTCTGGGTTCAGGAGACACCTCACTGATAGCTAAAAAGACCAAGGAGTATGCTGTCCGACTCAGGATTCAGCAAAGCTCTGACCAGGTGCTGCTCACTACCATCAAGACCACGGTCCCTGAAAACAAGAAGGATGTACCTTCTACTTCATAACTAATTTATAATTTCTTTTTACACTGATCACAACACAGCACAAACATTGAGTTCAGAGCGTTAGGCCAACTGTCAGCTTCATTTGAAATACTTTATTCCAGTATTACCCTTCTTAATGGTTACCACGCCTCTGCACTTCCAGCATTATTTCTGTCTAATCAATCATCCAGGTGTCAGTGTACTATTTGGCCATTCCATGCCGTTTTACTTCCCTCCGACACCCTCTGTTCAGGCTGGAGCATTATAGGCTTTACCTCACGTTTGCCACTGAACTACACATATATATATACAGGCATAAATCAACAATTCACATTCAATTTTCATTAAAAGATATTGAATGGTTCAAGCTTACCACAATTCCTAGGAATAAACACAGATACGTTGATTAGCAATGAATTCTGGCACAAACTGGCACAAATTCCCATCTGCCTATGTTCCAGGCTTTTATTTAGCAAAATATAAGCTGGCTTCAACGCACTGATGCTTTATCAAGCTTATATAAACAAGTGGTTTCGAACTAACGCTCCCAAGTGTGTATATCAGCGAGACTGGCCAATGAGCCACGTTTCGACAAGTGTTTGAAAAAATGTTACCCTTCCCCGTCTCCCTTGACAACGAAAGATAGTATTTATAGTCCGACCAATCGTGGTTAGGCTTTCATTTGTTGCGCTCCAATCAATTTGGAGTTTACATGGTAGGCCATTTCTGTAACGCAAGGTTTTTTTCAAACACGTTATAAAAAAAATTTTATGAGCAGAAATGATTTCATGCTGTCAGGCATCCTCACTATTTTATTTTGGGTATAATTTATTAATTCCTGGACTATTTGCGTAACGTTTTACATATTCTTTGTCAGCAAGCCCTAAGGAACCCAAATATCCCAATTTAAAGGAGCTACGTGGCTGCGTTCAAAATATGTATTTTCTACCTCCTGTTTCGAAGATGTGCTGTCTGGGTACTGTTATGTTTTCAACCGTAAACCCATCTATTGTTATCTTTCCTAATAAGCGTTTTTTATGATTTATAAACCTAACTCTGGGATGGGTAATGTATTTTATCACTGTCCGTCTGAAAAAAAAAATTAGTGCATGTAGTCTTACACGCGTGATGGCAGCATTTGTGTATCGCGCGAAGCGTGTTTAGTGTTCGGCTTTCTGCCTCTCCCTTCCCGCTATCCTTTTGTCCATCTGTCTTTCGTTTTGGTAACGCAGTATAATTAATGTTAGGATTAATTTAGGTCATTACGCAGGGCCTCTCAATGTTTTTTCCAAGAAATACAGCACACGTTTCATTGAAGAAGGCGGGTAATAATACAGTAAGCTTTACTATCAACGTGAAAGCGTTACAATTTGCAGACGAAGCAGAAAACAAGGGGGATTTCGAGTACATTCCTTGTGACAGCACTGTTATTTTTCCATTGCTCTTCTCTTTATTAATTTTATGTATTTATTAGGCTTTATATTTACTTGATAATTTATATATGTGGATTAGAATATTCCACGACAGTTACCAAAAAGTTAACAGTGCATGCACTGTTTTAAGGAAGAGGGCTCTGTAGCGAGATTTGGTACCACTTGCTTTGTTTGTGAAAAAATGTGTAACGCGACACACACACACACACACACACACACACACACACACACACACACACACACACACACACACACACACACACACAGATAAGAGTACAAAAACAACGCGGTGGGACTTGCTTTGAAGTTTGAAGGTGGCGGAAAAATTGGCGCTGCGTCTAGCCGACCGCCATTGAAGAAGGTAGGATATAGCGAACATAGGAAATATGGCCGACCTTAAAAGTTTGCATTAGCAGGAAAGAAAATCTAAAACTACAAGAGCAAGCCTGGTTGGAAGACATTTAAATAATAATAATTCACCAAAGGAGATAGACTATGAATGATATCAAAAAGGATATTATTCAACTGTAAATGGTTTTAACAATAATTGATATTTTTCATCGTCATCACATCTGCTAAAAGTTAGCTCTTGATCATTGAAAATTTATTAATAATACATGCCTCTACGGATTTCGATAAAACATGGACCGAATGAACGCTTCATATGGGGACAATGAAAGGATACCTAGGAAGGAAGGAAAGATATGTGTGTAGTGGAAATAAGAGAAAACAAGTACAGAAAAAGCACAGATCGCCTCAAACCAAGAGATTAAACGAAATCTTTTCGGACTTCAGACGGTGCTTTCTCGAACAGGAGAGTCGCCCAAAAATAAGGAAACAGCGGCGCGTTTAAAATCACACACACCAAATCCAGAAGCCAGAGTGAGAAACTGGAAGACAGTATCTGCAATAAAAGTTCTTTTTTCACGCTGCACGCAGGGCAGATAGACTTCAACAAATACAGCCTCACTGTGCGCTTATTAATCCTAAGAGGGTATGTAAGTTTATTAAAGATATGTGAGTGACTAATATCATTTTCTTTCAGATTTTGTTTACGATTTGATTGTATCAGAAATAATAAGAAGGGTATGACGCTAACCAGAGATAACCTCCACCTGCATTGTCAGGAAGCTTAACCATTAATTGGTAAGCCAAATATATCATGGCTAGTTCTTGCCTGGAAGCTTACGACATACCAGCAAGTACATAAGTGACTTGGCATCCATAAGTGGAAGGCAAAGGTTATATCTTACCCATGTAACATAACTTGTGATTTATTAATGTATTTTATTATTTTCTGCACAGTAGACATTATCTCATCATGCTTTCTCTGTAACATATTACCACAAATCATTCATTTATATGCAAACACTGAAGACATGGTCGCCTCATGAACATCAGGGTTCGCGAGCTTGTTGGAAGACCATACACACATTACCTTTTGTTCCAGGTTTTATAATCGTTCCTGATTGAGCTCATAATTGAGTGTCTGATCGAGTTCGTGGTCAAGTATAAAACTAAAGACTTGAGGACCTTTGATCCTGCTAACTGGAGCCTAGTGGCCACACAATCCTTAACACCTTAGTCCACCGTAGTTATAGGGCGGTCTGAAGGAAAGTCTTCCTGATCATCAGTGTGTCTCAGGAACCTCGAGCAAATACCAGATGAGTTTATGTGTATCCATCCAACAAACACTGCGAGCAGTTTCTACAACGAATGTCGATGATGATAACAGCTAGAGATTAGATAGCAAGATATATCAAAACTATACTGTGACAGACTTTTATAATTTCATTGGAAGATTCATCCAAGATTTTTTTTTCTATTATTTATTTTAATTTGTAAATATAAATAATCATACATTATACCATCTTCCAACACCCACTTCTCATTACAAGGACAGATAGATGTACATAAATAAATTATGAAATTGTACTCATTTGACATGGTATATTTTTAACTGTTAAATTTTGAGTTACTTTTTCTAATTTAATTATATTATCACATAGGGTTACTATAGCGAAGGTGGCACAGTATACTTCTGAAGCCTAAATCTATTGTCAAACTCAGAGTATTCACAGCCGTAACTCAATTGTGATACCAGTGTACTTCTCTGGCACTGGGACTTCATACTTTCTGGAGAGAGATTCTACTTCTTCTCTACCACTATCATCACACCAGAAAAACCTTTCGCTACAATATAAACACTATTTTTGAGTGACGCTCAAACAGGCACACTGATGAAGGCGTTTTAAAAAAAGGGTGGGTGGATGGGAATCGTACGCTTCTTAAATAAATGTCTAATAGTCCGTGACCTGAAGCGTAGCACAGCGCATGAAAACCCACTCGCTAGTAACTGTCAGAGAATATACATTATAGTTTCACTTTCGATCTTAAAATAAAACGTTTTAACGATATCGACATCAGTTTTTGTTGCAGATGTCTAGCTATTAAGAGGGCACAATACTGAAGACACGCCAGATATAAGTAAATCAGAGATTATCTTGATTTAAGTGAAGCTTCATTTTGTGTACGGCATTTATCAAAAACTTAACACATGACTAGTTTATTATTCGCAGTAGATACAGTAATGCAAAGTTTCTCAACCGGGGTTCCGTAAGATATTGACAAATAGACATAAACGTTTTTTTATTTTTTTTTTTATTTGCCCGGCGGGCATTGCTATCGCTCGCAATGGTGGTCAGTGATCGAGCAGCCGCTATGGCAGTGCACAATAGGACCGTTTTCACATATCATGATGTCATTAGCATCTTGTAGAAAAGAAATATGTGATAAGACTTTTAGGCTTATTTGGACAAGGTTAAAAAACTCAAGTAGGACATTGTAAAAAAAGGAAACAGTGAAGTTTATTCTACCTGCACTACTGATCTGCAATAGAGTTGATAATCTTGTGGGGGTGGGGGAACCACATCAAAATTGTAGGTTAATAAGTTTGTCAAAATAAACAGATTCAGAGACAAAAATCATTCTTTACTTGAAAAAGCACTGACAATTTTTATTGGATTATTATATTTAGAACTTAGTAATCACGCTAACATACAACTGGCTGCAGACATAGAAATTTTTATACAAGGCTTCCCTGAGACTTGACAATTATTTGAAAGGTTCCTACAGGATAAAAATAATGTTTCAATAATAATGAACTGAGGTTAAAATGAATCATAAAAAGAGGGAAATATATTGTGGAGACAGTAAAATATTGCACTCGAAAAAAATAAACATTTTTAGAACCAAAGAAAAAGAGGGGGAGAGGGGTTAACACAAATCGCAGCTGATTTAAGAGTTTTGAACACTTGTCTAGGTGTGTTGACCATCTTCTTAAAGTTAATATTTCATTTTAAATGTCTTGAAAATAAATTTGTCATCGCTATATTTTGTTTTTACCTAGTGTGTAACTTCAGATAATTGTTTGCAGTAAAGTAAATATTCTTCTCTGAAATAAATAAATTTGGTACATATCAGCGCAGTGAACTGAAGGTAATGTCACATTTCTTTTCCCAAGAAAAGTTTCGTTTGTAATAAAAGGAAAATACAGCTTCGATAACACCAACATGGAAGTCTGGTACTTTCTTTTGACTTTGATGGCTTTGTGTTCAACATTGTGTGGTAAGTTATATTTTCAGTTATAATTGCTAATTTAGTTCTTAACATATTCATTCACTAACAATGTCTCTTTACAAATCGACAAGCAGTTTAACGTGTAGATTCGTTTTTGAACACGATCAGTCCGAACAAGAATTTTGTTCCAAACTCCAAGCAAAACCACAAATCAAAAGTTTAAATTCGATTCAGCACCTGCTTTGCATCAACTCTTGTATCAGCAGTCTTATGTTGATCTTCAATAATGCTTTGCAAGACTTCAATATTAAAGTATTAATGAACTAGTTTCACAGCCTCTGTTGTGGAACTCCATCGAGTTTCAGGCTCAGATTTGACATCTTTTAGCTTTTGCCAATGAAGAGTAGAAAGTCAAAATAATGAATAAAGTGATACAGTTGCACGAAAACGTCACCAACAGTGCATCATTGGTAGCTGCACGAACTCCAGTTAAAATTGGGAGAATGATTATCACAGTTCACAAAAATAGCTTTATTACGTTTTCAACTGAGGAAAGAACAGGGGGAATTTGGAGGAGACAGGGGATGTGCAGATCATATATTCACCCTCAGGAACTATTACCGTCATTTTCGACGGTGAAAAAAACACCAACCTAATGTATGTTTGGTTTAATGTAATCAAAGAGAGATAAACGTTTATTATCTTTCGGTGACAAGTTTGACTGGTGATTATCTTCTCCTGTCTTATGTTGTCCTGTCTTAGACATGTCTTAGAGTTGACATGCCTAATTCTATTTATAGGATCATACGGTGTATCTTTGTCACCCGTTTGGTCGAAAACGCCTGGTCTGGGTTTGCCTCGATCTGGTACATGCTCTTTGGGCATGCGCGGGGTCTTAGCGGCAAAAGCCGGGAGACCGATATTCAGAGAGTGCGTACCTGTGGCTTAGAACGGATGTCCCGATCCGTAGATTCCTCTCTGTCAAGTTTTCGATAGGGAGTGGAAATTCTGGGAATGGCCGTTTGGCATTCTTCCGTCCCTGAGTTTTTTCTTTATGCCAGTATTGGCTGTATTGAGTTACTTAAGAGTGTCAGGATTCTTTAAAAAGGTAACTGAAAACGCTATTCGATCTTTTCGTCTCGTTTAGATCTTACAGGTACGTTTATCGCTGATGGCGGCATAGTGAGCGAAGCTCACAAGAAGTTATTATACTGCACTCCAGTATGACTTCATATCTACAAGACTAGGTCTAGTTGACCTGTTACTCACATAAGCCTAGGAATCATCTTTATGGATCCGCAATGCAGGCGGAGTATGATTTGGCAGAAAATGTATATTTAATCTCAGGAGCCTGTGTAAACTGAGAGTGACCTGTTTATCGAGGCCCGCGACCTGCGGCCTGATTTCGTTGTCACCATATCTATTCTTCATCAAAATGAAGTATCTGGCATGTGAGGCCAGTCTGAAGTCTTTTTGCTAATTGTAGGACAATGGCATTGACTTTGTTTATATAGATGATATCGCCCGTACTACGCAATATATTTGCTAGGGCTTACCTGACGGGGCTCAGTCAGGGGTTAGAGCTATTGCATAAACTGTAAACACTGATAAAGACATTGTTACATGTCTAGGATCTGTGATGGTTGAAGCTGACCTTTGTAACTACACATATTATGTACCCGATTGTATACTATTGACTGTTTCGTTCATCATCATCGTATTATCGTACGTCACAAATAAATATTGTAAACGTCAACAGCATTCCCTACTTCACTGACTTCTACTTGTGGTTGTGTGAGTTAATGTGAAGACGTCCAAGAGCCTATACGGCCTTCGTGTTATCAGCACTGTTATCTACACACTGACATCATCAACCATATTGTCATACAAGTATTACACGTCTGAATCTGCAGGAATACTGACATTATGTATGTGTCTACTAAACCCTGGCGACACCTCACGCTAGTGACCTAGATTCCTTGCTACTATTTGGTACTGCCCAGAACAATATGACACGCTCAACTTACTACCATTCATAACACAGAAAACAGTACGTTACATCAGTACATTTACACTGAGCAACCTTATACATCTCCAGTCTCCGTGCAATCCAATTCTACTGTCAAACAGACTTCAACATTTGGTGGACCAGATTCGTGGGTTTTGTCAACAACACGGATTCTCCTGCCCACACCTGGATTTATACATCCGGAAGACAAGATTGACGTTTAGTTGTCAGCTACACAGTAGGGAAAGAGGTCAACGTCTGCTGATCGACGTATACAATCATGGATGATACAGAATCGTTAATTGGACCACAGCTGCTGCAGAAATGCTACATGGACCACAGCTGTTACAATAGTGCTACATAGACCACAGTTGCTGACGAAGTTGTTAACACTGTGACAATCGTCGAAGGACATAAGTGTCAAAGCTCACGTCAAAAGTTTACGTGCAAGCTCGAGTTGTAAACATAGAACAGTTCGACCTGCTGTTTACTACTCAGTCTACAAACATTCTCAACTGAAGTCGAGTTTGGTTTGATAGCTTCACTTTGGAGACTACTACACCCGTTGTCAAGTTACGGTGACCTTCAACGGTGGAACGTCTACTGGTGTTTACGAGTGTACTGCAATGAACTGCATCATTGTAGTTGTAGAGGATTACGCTTAAAAGATAAGTGGCCTTGGTTTACGTGTTAAACTTAGCCTTTATTTTGTATGCAAATAAGCTTTCCTCGTAACATTTATTATATGCATTCATTTATTTACTTGTTCATTGTTTACTTGTTGAGTTAGTGTGTATTTTTTTTGCGGGTTCAGGTTGGAGGGTCTTACAGTAAATATCCCACTTAACTGAGGGTACTGTAAGCGTTTGTAACTGTCTTTTTCTCTGGTTGAGGTGATCACTGGCCCAAGACAGTATCATCATCATCAGTTGCCATCTCCACAACGGAGGTTGGCTGTAATGGATCTCCAACGTCTTCTGTCTCTTGTCTTGGTGGTACACTCTGATAGACTCTTTCCCGTCCATCTCTTGATGTTATCTTCCCACTTATAGCGCTGTCTTCCCCTTGCACGTTTACCTTCAACTCTCCCTTCTGTTATGGTCTTCTGCAAGGTGTTATGCCTTTTTATGTGGCCAAAGTATTTTAGCTGCCGAACTTTGACCTCTCTCATTAGTTCTCTTTTCATACCTAGATTTTCTAGGACCTCCTTATTTGTTTTCATCTCTTTCCATGAGATACGCCCCATTCTTCTATATATCCACATTTCAAGAGCCTCAATTCTTTCTTCCAAATGCTTATTCATCGTCCATGTTTCTGCACCATACAGAAATGCAGAATATATATAACACTTTATGATTCTCAGTTTTAATTTATGAGATAACTGTTTGGATGTCAGTATATGTTTCATGTTGTTGAATGTAGCTTTGGCCATTCCTATTCTCTTCTTGATTTCTGTTTCACATCTGCCATCTTCTGTTATTATATGACCAAGATATACGTAGCTCTTGACTTGTTCCAGGATTTTCCCATTTACGCTTATCTTTAATGTGGGTTTATCGTCTGTTTTGCTAATTATCATAGTTTTAGTTTTCTCAATATTAATGTCGAGTCCATATTCATGACTTATACTGTTCACTTGCTTCACTAGTTCTTGTAACTCCTGTTCGCTTTCAGCTAACAACACGGTATCATCTGCATATCTAAGGTTGTTTATTGATCTTCCACTGATGTTCAGTCCTGGTATTTCCTGTATCTGTTTGAAAAATTTTTCGGTGTATAAATTAAATAGGCAGGGGGACAGCACACAACCTTGTCGGACACCTCTTTTTATGTCTATGTATGGTGAATAATTCCTTCCCGATCTTACTGTGGCAGTTTGCTCCCAATAAAGGTTACTGAGTATTCTTATATCTTTTCCATCAATACCTATGTCTTTGAGGCATTCAATTATTTTCTCATGATGGATTCTGTCAAAAGCCTTCTTATAGTCAATGAAGCACATATACATACTTTTTTGGACCTCTGTATATTTTTCTGCTAATCTTCTTAGGCAAAATATTGCCTCTCTTGTTCCACTGTTCCGTCTAAAACCAAACTGTTCTTCTTGGATTTCGCTGTCTACTTTACTTTTTATTCTTTCCTGTATGATTTTGAGCAGTATCTTAATTGCATGACTCATCAGGCTGATTGTTCTGAAGTCTGAACATTCTGTTGCATTTGGTTTTTTGGGCAATGTTATAAAAACGGATGTCTTCATGTCGTGTGGTAAATATCCTGTATTGTATATATCATTGCATATTTCTGTGATTGTATCTATACCAAAGCTCTCCAGAGCTTCTATCATTTCAATGTTTATGTTATCCATGCCTGCTGATCTTCCTTTTTGTATCATATGAATGGCATTCTCTACTTCTGATCTGAGAATGTGTGGGCCTTCATTAGAATCTGGTGATGGTTTTTTACCTCTGTTGTCCTCGAATAGTTCTTTTACGTATTCTGCCCATCTGTTTGATATGTCTTTCTCATCAAGTAATATTACACCATTTTTGTTCTTGATACAGCTTCCTCCTTGTGCAAACCGCGACCGATTTGATAATTTCTTTATTTCTTCATGCATATCTCTTGTCATGTGCTTCGCTTCCAAGTCTTCTATTTCCTTACATTTTGTTTCTATCCACCGTTCTTTTGCTTCTCTACACATAGTACGTATGTCATTGTCTATTGTTTTATATTCTGGAGTATTTTTTGCTTTCTTTCTTTCTGCCATTTTATTCAAGATGTCATCTGTCATCCAAATTTGATTTTTCTTAGACTCCTTTTTAGGTAAATTTGCATTTGCTGATTGTATGCTTGTTTTTAAGCATTCCCATTTTGCGGTTGCTTTTTCTTCTGGGTTTTCTCTTCTATACTGCTCCATGCTTTCTGTCAATAACTGTTGGTATTTATTTTTGACTTCGATTAAATATTTCTGTTTTATATCTGGTTGTTTCAGCGCTGATATTTCTATCTGGGGTTCCTCCTGTCTTCTGTTTCCTGCTCTTTTCAGCTTTATATTTACTTTGATGACAACTGGATTGTGATCTGAATTTATGTCGGCGCCAGGATGTGTCTTTGCACTTGTGACACTGTTCTTAAATCTATGTTTTATCATGATATAGTCGATTTGATTACGTGTTACATCTCCTGGGCTTTTCCATGTGTATAATTTCCTTGGGTGATGTTCAAAAAAGGTGTTACATATGACCAGCTGGTTTTCTTCACAGAACTGGATAAGTCTGTCTCCTCTATCATTTCTTGTCCCTAATCCATACTGTCCTACTATTTTCTTGTATTTTCCTTTTCCTACTTTTGCATTCATATCACCCATTACTATCAACACATCTGTAGATTTGACTGGTTTAAGTGTGTGTTGTAGCTCTTCATAGTATTCTTCTATTTCTTCCTCGCTGTAATCTTTAGTTGGTGCATAAGTTTGTAAGATTGATATGTCGAATGGCTTTGCTCTCATCTTTAGTAACATCATTCTGTCATTGTGTGTCCAGTATCCACATACGTATTTTTCTAACTCCTTCTTTATCAACATTCCTACCCCTCTTTCGTGTTTTTCTCCTCCTGAGTGTATAAGCGTGTACTGGTCTCTTGTTATGTAGCCTGTATCCAAAAGTCTTGCCTCTGCAACTCCCAGTATATCGAGTTTCATGTCGGTTGCCTCTAATATAAGATTGTCCAGCTTTCCTTCTCCGTTTAAAGTTCTAACATTCCATGTTCCTATTTTTAGGCTTCTCCTACTAGGTTTTAGGTGGTCTTTCTCAGAATGCTCCCTTTCAACAGAATTTAAGGAACACTCGTCATTATGTACTTCCTTACTCATTAGAGGAGTTGCCTCTTCCCTGTTAATTTGTACAGTAGATTCTTCCCCAGGGGACAGAGAGTTCTCTACATATCGGTTCTTATCTTGTTGTTGTGATTCCATTACTTTCTGTAGGAAGTACGTGGTAAGGCCCCAATCTCTTCCACGGTGGCTAGCCATTGTCTTTTTCTATGTCCGACATGCCTCTAGTGCGCCACACACTTTGCTGTTTCGCTTTGCGAGCCGTTGATCTTCTCAGATTCCTCCGCCTCACTCACCACTAGACAGTATACATGTTGTTAAGATGTGTAGTACTTGTAATGATGAGCTGAGTGTGGGTGCAAATGAAGGCGCGAATGTGTTTAGGCTCGTATATGTTGTGTCATGCAACCCATACACTCCCATGCAGTAGTCAAAGATGCTTGGACACTGCAGGCACGTTTCAAAACATTTATTGACGATAACACACACAGTAGCATCAACAGGAACAGTCAGTGTAAACAAGGTCATGCTGACCGGAAATCGTTAGGTATACATCAGGCATTCAAAAAAGCTGGTAAACATTCCAATATTCGTTCATGGTCAATAGTACCGTTATTCAATGACAGTTCACAATGCCGCTTTGGTATCTCTGACTAAACGCGTCAGATACCTTAATCACTTTGACATACAGGTACAACTTGGCTTCCCCGCCAATTGCACATTATCAGGCTGTAATATATTAGCCTTAACACAGGCCTCGTTATGGCGTCATCTGTGTACTTCTTCTAAGCAGGTTAACATCAACCCTGCAGTAATGCTTATGTAGATATAAATGACGCCAATCTGCGGTTCCCACAATATAACTTCGTCACTGGACTTCTTTTCGTTTAAAGACAAATAGTCTTACATAGCTATCCTGAGCATAATGTATAAGTTCTGTAATGTAGGATCGGTGAGCTGTAGTTCACAGTCTTGGTAACCTTAAACATGTTCTGCCACCGAATGCATAATAATGTAGTAAAGGTCGGTGTTACCTTGCACAGAATACTCAGAACATAATAACGAACTCTGTCGCCATTCCGACGCACAGAGATTCACTGGGGAGAACTGCCAACGCAGTCACTTCGAAGATTTTTACCGAAAACACAATGGACCTACACGTCCTCAGAAGCCAGGACTTCAAAACTCAACAAGACGGAAGTCTAATCTCGCGCTCTCCACTGCGCATCGCATATAGCCCAGAACTGTCTTACCTTTGACCCAAAAGGTCAACCACAATGATTGAAGAAACAAGGGAGATAACCCCTAACCAACCTGACACAAGCAAAGTCAAGACATAGTTACTAAACTTTGACCAGGGTGAAAAAACCTACAACCAATAGATCGATGTTTGAAACTCCATCAAAAATGACAGCAACAGCGTTCTTTAGGATTGTGCATATTTCTCACAGTAGAAATTGCAAGCGACTTTTGTGTTAGTGTTGTTTTCGTTATTTTTTCTCCGTACTTTAGTTTTTGATTCGTTTTGGTTTGTAATTGTCTGCCTTCTCTTTTCTATTGTTAATTTCTTTACACCATTTTGTTTATGCACTGTGTTGTCATTGTAATTTTGTGATTTTTCGCAGTTATCATTGTGATTTTTAACAACATTTGATTTAGTTAAGCTGTATTTTCTTTTGACCTTTGCGAATGTTTTCGTTTGTTTAGCTGCTTGTATTTGTCTAGTTATCGTGATATTGGTGATATATACAGTCTTCATGTATACTTGTTCATGTACGTTTAGTTATATGATGCAAATTATATACTGAGCTGATTACTGTTGACTTTAGAAATAAGATAATTGTACTTAGTCTTTATAAAAGACTCATTTCCCACTGAGATTGGGATAACTTGTGTTGCTATTTCAGATATATTGACAGCACATTTGTAGACAGGATGTCTACATTAGATTTCTTCATCCAGCAAGGGTTAACCCTTGGAAAAACTGAGGAGAAATCGGAGTAATTTGCGCTTGCTCAATATGCCAAAGCACAAAAGGCTGAAGATAAAAAGATGCAAGCACAGCTTGAAGCTGAAGAAAGGAAGAATCAAGCTAAGCTAGACAGAGAATTTGAAGAGAAAAAGATTCAAGCACAGCTTGAAGAGAAAAAGATTCAAGCACAGCTTGAAGAGAAAAAGATTCAAGCACAGCTTGAAGAGAAAAAGATTCAGCAAGAAAGAGAATTTGAGGAGAAGAAGTTAATAAGAGAAGCTGAGGAGAGGAGAGAAAAACAGAAAATGGAACACGAAGAAAGACTCATGGCTTTGGAGATAGAGAAGTTGAAAGTGACTAATATAGGGAGTTCTCAAGCGACTTCTTCGAGCACAAAAAGTCATGATTATAAATTCAAACTTCCTCATTTTAATCCTGCAAAAGATGACATAACGTTCTATCTAGATAGACTAGAACTTAATTGTGTAACATATAATGTAGATAAGGCACAATATGTTAGACAACTGTTGAATTCACTTACAGGTAAACCATTAAATATTATAATGGCAATAGAAGAACATGATAGAACTAATTATGAAGTTGTCAGAGCAGCCTTATTGAAACGATATCAGCTTAAAGAAGATGATTACCGTCTTCGTTTTAAGACTATGTTACCAGAATCTGGTGTAGAGTTCTCGGACTTTATAGGAAAGATACGCCTTACTTTCACTAGATGGATAGAGTTGTCTAAGACTGAACATACTTATGAGGCACTTACGGACTTGTTGCTTAGAGACAAAGTAATGTCGTCTGTTAATGAGTCTTTTCTTGCCTTTATACACGAACATAAACCTAAGGACTTAAAAGAAATGGAACAATATTGTTGCCAATATGTCACTGCTCATCCACAATAAACAATGAGCAACAGTAAGATTAAAGAAGGTTTACCAGTGGCTTCTGCGACTCCATACAATTCTAATTTCGGAGGTAAAGTTAAAGGTACTCAGCGCAACTTCGATAAGAAAAGTAAGCGTAACTTTGGTCAAGATCAAAGTGATTCATGCCAAAGAGGCTCGTCTTCTAGGTATTGGAGGCAATCTGATAGCCCTCATAATTATGTTTCCAACAAATTTGGTAACTTTAAAAGGGGTAGCCACAATAAAAACTATCCTCGCAATAATTCTTTAGGAAGACAGCAGTATCAATCTGATAGATATTTTCAGCAAGGTGTAAATCACAATCACAATTGTGAAAACTGCGGTTCAAACCAAAATAATAAACGAAATAGGGGTAATTATCATAATCCCAGAGGAAATAGTAATCGAGGTAGATGGCAGCATAATAATAACAGATCATGTCATCATACTAACTGTGCTGAACAAGAGTCACAAGGAGTTAGTAATGAACAAAATAATTGTAAACCTAGCGCTAGTGCTAGTTCTTGTTCTGCCTTTGATTTTGTGAGAGCATCCCAATGCCCTCCGTGCACCACTTTATTTGAACCTACTACTATATCCACCTTGAGTTGCGGTCATCCTCTGCCCGCTCTTCCTGCCGCAGCGGCGCATGACGGGAGAGGATCTCTTATTCTACATAGGGGTCTAATGAATGGTGATCCAGTCTCAGTTCTGTTTGATTCTGGATGTACCACTATTGGGGTTAGACAATCTCTTGTAGATCCTTCATGTGCCACTGGAAGAGTAATCAAATGTGTAACATTTGGTGGCACAGTGGAAAAATACTCTACCGCTATCATTCGTATAGCTACTCCCTTCTTTACGGGAGAGGTCCAAGCTTGTCTGCTTCCGAATCCTATTGCGGATCTTATCGTCGGGCGTATACACGGCATTAAAGAGTGTACCCCGCAGCAGATTATTGCTTGGGAAGAAAATAACTTAGAAGCTGCTAATGCAGTTGTCACGAGAGCTCAGGCTCAGACTACATCGACCGAAGGTGTTGAGGTACGTGATCAAGATGATCATGATGTCATTTCACGTGACTCTTTTATCAAAAGTCAACAGGAAGACATTTCGTTAAAACAATGCTTCGTTCTGGCAAAAAAAGGTGACACAAATAAGAACACAAATCACAAATCTTGGATCACTATGAAAAATGGCGTACTAGTGCGTATGGTACAACACTCTGACATGTCTATACATTCACAAATTCTTGTTCCGAAAGACATGAGAGTTAGAATACTGCAACATGCTCACGACTCCCAATGCGCTGGTCATATAGGATTTTCACGTACGAAGTCGAGAGTTCTTGCGGCTTTCTTTTGGCCATTCGTCAACAGAGACATCCGTCTTTATTGCCGCTCGTGTAGAGTTTGTCAAGAAGTGAAATCGAAAGGACCTCGCCATGCAGCGCCTATATGGGCTGCGGACATTCTTATCCGTCCATTTCAGAAAATGGCGATAGATATCATTGGTCCTTTCAAAATAAAATCAGCCAGAGGACATCAATTTATTCTTACATGTGTTGACATGTGTACTCGATGGCCAGAGGCCATACCTCTGAAGAGCATTTCGACTGCCGATATTGCAGACGCTCTTTTGCTGATATTTACGCGGTTGGGATTCCCTAGGGAAATCTTGTCACTCCATGGCACCCAACTGATATCTCAGACTATTTTGCCTGTGATGTCTACTCTTAATATCAAGAGATCACTGAGTAGTATTTATCATCCTATGTCTAATGGACTAGTCGAACGTCTCAATAGAATTCTCAAAAATTTACTTAGGAAAATAACTGAGGATCATCCTCAAGATTGGGACAGAGTCTTATCCGCTGCTCTCTTCGCTTATAGACAGGTTCCTAATGAACATACCGGGTTTTCTCCTTTCGAGCTCGTCTTTGGCGCGCGTCCGCGCGGCCCAATGCCCTTGCTTCACGATTTGGTAGCTGCCAATGATATTAGTGATGACACACAATCTTCTTATGAGTATGTCATTGCTTTCAGGGAGAAAATCATTGAAGCTTGCAAATTAGCAACTTCCGCATCTGAATTTGCTAAGGCAAAGGCAAGACAGTTTGCAAATAAAAATAGATTCCTACGTCAACATTGTCCTGGAGACAAAGCATTTGTATTACTTCCTACCAGGGAAAATAGACTTCGTAATGGTTGGAAAGGTCCTTTTGAGATTGTATCTAAAATTTCTGATGTCGACTATGTCGTCGATATTGACGGAAAGCATAAAACGTTTCAAATAAATATGCTTACATAATTTTATGAACGTCCAGAGTACTTACAACCTATCTTCCAAGCGACGGACGACGCTACGGTCGCTCGAAGCCATTACTCATCGCTGTCTGTCATACAGGATGAGGAATCTACTTTCTCTGATGTTAATCTGCATCTTCCGTTGATTCCACTTCATTCTACGGAATCATGGAAGGATGTTGCAATTTCACCTAATTTATCAACTATGGAACAGTCACAAATCTCTTCCATGTTACAAGAATTTCATAATGTTCTCACGGAATCCCTGGACACACTACAGTCATTGAACATGACATTGTATTGACTGACCATACTAATATCAGGGTCAGACCTTATCCTATTCCTATCCACTTCCAATCTCAAGTCGAGAAAGAGTTGGATGAAATGATAAATTTAGGAATAATTGTGGTGAAGTGGGATGTTATAAATATTTATAGGGGACTTAGTGTACTGACTGAGATCAGCTGTGAAGGTATATATATCTAATAAGAGTAGTGTATTATATATAACCTTACTTGCTACCACATATCTATATATCTCAGTCAGAATTATTCTGGAATAGTGTGATGACTACGTTATGTGTCTAGGGTATGTGTATGATGAAGTGTAAGTCACAACAACAGACAGATAAACAATTTAATTTAATCCACTACTCTTAACAACACTGTGACACTCACATACATATAACACTCTATGAGAATATCTTAAAGAAGTCACTCGTAACTTTTCAAATAACAATATGTATTCATTACTGGCATGAATGAATATGTGTCCTGATTCAACTACAAGGGAACCAGGAATCACAATCAATTTAAATTACAAGTTATGTACAGAATTTATCAATATGAATATTGTAGTGACATATATTATTAAAAATATCCTATGTGTGTCAGTTGTGTAGTGGTAATATGAGGTAATACTGGTTTTGTTTTGTTCAAGCTCTGTTGGTATTTGTCATCATGACTTCAATAGTTTGTCTTTTGGGACTAGTATTGGAGATGTTCTCAGTTCCTGATATTAAGACAATTAAATTCCCCTCTTAATGTTAATTTTACAAAGTCAGTTCAAGATGAGGGGACATAATGTTGAGCTCAGCTGGCCAAGTTAGCTTATCTGGCGTGATGGCGGCAGGAAAGGACTCCTCTGCTCGAATTCTCCTCTGGGCTCTGGAGACACCTCACTGATAGCTAAAAGGACCAAGGAGTATGCTGTCCGACACTGGATTCAGCAAAGCTCTGACCAGGTGCTGCTCAGTACCATCAAGACCACTGTCCCTGAAATCAAGAAGGATGTACCTTCTACTTCATAACTAACTTATACTCTCTTTTACACTGATCACAATACAGCACAAACATTGAGTTCAGAGCGTTAGGCCAACTATCAGCTTCATTCTGAAGTACTTTATACCAGCATTAACCTCCTTAATGGTTACTACGCCTCTGCAATTCCAGCATTATTTCTTTCTAGTCAATCATCTAGGTGTCAGTGTACTATTTGGCCATTCCATGCCGTTTTACTTCCCTCCGACACCCTCTGTTCAGGCTGGAGCATTATAGGCTTTATCTCTTGTTTGCCACTGAACTACACATATATATACAGGCATAAATTAACAATTTACATTCAATTTTCATTAAAAGATACTGAATGGTTCAAGCTTACCACAATTTCATGGAAATAAACACAGATACGTTGATTAGCAATGAATTCTGGCACAATTACTGGCACAAATTTCCATCTGCTTATGTTCCAGGCTTTTATTTTAGCAAATTGTGAGCTGGCTTCAACGCACTGTTGCTTTATCAAGCTTATTTAAACAAGTGGTTTCGAACTAACGCTCCCAAATGTGTATATCAGTGAGACTGGCCAATGAGCCACGTTTCGACAAGTGTTTGAAAAAATGTTACCTTTTCCCGTTTCCCCTAACAACGAAAGATAGTATTTATAGTCCGACCAATCGTGGTTAGGCTTTCATTTGTTGCGCTCCAATCAATTGGGAGTTTACATGGTAGGCTATTTATGTAGCGTAAGGTTTTTTCAAACACGTTATAAAAAAAATTTTATGAGCAGAAATGATTCCATGCTGTCAGGCATCCTCACTATTTTATTCTGGGTATAATTTATTAATTCCTGGACTATTTGCGTAACGTTTTACATATTATTTGTCAGCAAGCCCTAAGGAACCCAAAAATACAAATTTAAAGGAGCTACGTGGCTGCGTTCAAAATATGTATTTTCTACCTCCTGTTTCGAAGATGTGCTGTCTGGGTACTGTTATGTTTTCAACCGTAAACCCATCTAATGTTGTCTTTCCTAATAGGAGTTTTTTATGATTTATAAACCTAACTCTGGGAAAGGGTAGTGTATTTTATCACTGTCCGTCTGAAAAAAAATTAGTGCATGTAGACTTACACGCGTGATGGCGGCATTTGTGTATCGCGCGACGCGTGTTGCATGCGTTCCTGATTTTCAGCCCTCCCCTCTCTCTTTATCCTTTTGACCATCTGTTCGTTCGTTTTGGTAACGCAGTGTAGAAAAAGACATGAATGGAATTTAAAATGTAGGTCAACTTGCATATTTCAAGGTTTTTCTTAGAAAGGCAGCACATTTTATTGTGTGTTTGGGAAACGCGTGTATGTTGCAGAAAGCCTTTAATATCGACGTGAAACGTTACAATTTGCTTACGCAGTAGAAAACAAGGGGATTTCGAGTACAGTCATTGTGACAGCACTGTTCTTTACCATTCTTCTTCCTTTATTTATTATATGTATTTATTAGGCTTTATATTTACTTGATAATTTATATATGTGGATTAGAATATTCCACGACACCTCCCCTCTTAAAACAGACATTATATGTCAGTCCTTTATTCTATATACACATAGAGAAATTCATTATTATTTCTGGGGTTTACGGTGATTCTCATCACACGGATGGCGGCTTAAAAAATCCGCTCCCAAATTGGTTTTTCCAGATATATACTCAATGCTAAAATTATATGGAGCCAAAAGTAAAGACCATCGGAGTAACCTGGAGTTCTCATGCTTAGCCTGTGCTAAAAACGATAAAGGTTTGTGATCTGTTTGCAACTTAAATGCCTTCCCATATAGATAAATATTGAATTTCTTTATCGTCCATATTACTGCAAGACATTCTTTTTCGCTAGTTGAGTAGTTGATTTCAGCTTTATTCAACTTTCTGCTAGCATATGCCACTGGGCTTAATTCCCCATCCAATGCATCTGATTTCTGTAGTAGAGTTGCACCTAACCCAATATTACTTGCATCCGTCCTTACAATGAATTCTTGACTTAAGTCAGGTAATTTCAAAATGGGTTTACTTGTGAGCTTTTCCTTCAATTCTTGGTAAGTCATTTCACATTGTGGTGTCCATGTAATGCGATCTGGATGTCCTTTACGTGTCAATTCCGTTAAAGGTGCACATATGGAATTAAAGTTTTTGATATACTTCTGGTAGAAACCACATAATGAGACAAAGGATCTCACGTCCTTCTTGGTTTGTGGTCTCGGGGCTTTCTGTAGTTTCTCTAAATTCTTTGGGTCAGGGGTCATGTTTCCCTGATAAACTGTGTGTCCCAAAAATTCCAATTCTTTACATCCAACGCAACATTTGGTTGGTCGGGCTGTTAAATTTGCCTCCCTAAGTCGATCAAACAGCATGTTCAGAGAGTCAATGTGTTCCTCAAATGTTTCTGTTGCTATAAGGATATCATCCATAAAATTTGTTATACAGGGATTATTCAGAGGATCCAATAATTTTCTCATCATTCTAGAGAAGACACTAGGCGCATTCTTCAATCCAAATGGCAATCTATTAAACTCATAGTGTCCTTCTGAGGTACTAAAAGCTAGGTATGGTCTAACCTCAGGCTTTACTGGAATCTGATAGTATCCTTTACTCAGATCCACTTTTGAGAAATATTTAGCTTTATTTAGTCTGGCAAACAGCTGATTTGTATCCGGCAATGGATCCACCTGTCCTTCTGTAATAGCGTTCAGTCTCCTGTAATCTATACAGAGTCTATGTTCTCCAGAGGGCTTCCTTAAAAGTACAACACCGGAACTGCATGATTATTTAGAACCTGTTGCCCTCTCTCTTTCTGAGTTTTCGTTAAATGTGTACTGATTTTCACCTGTGCTGCTGTCTCACAGGGGTGTAATGGATATTCAAATGATGAAAGTGGTTCCTTTTTCATCTCCATGGCGATGGACAAGGTCAACAAGTGTGTCTCTTCCTGATGTTCTCTTTCCAAATATTTCTTCAGGAGATTCACATGATAGATTTTTTCTTTCCCCTTCTTATCTATCTTATAATTTGTTCTAGACACCTTCTCTATAACTGTATATGGACCCTGCCATCCAATTTGTAACTTATTCTGACTCCCGGGCAAAAGAAGCAGTACTTTCTCTCCCACAGCCAAATTTCTGTCTTTCGCCTTCCTGTTATAATAGGCAGCATGTTTCTTCCTGGCTTGTTTCAAATTTTCATTGGCAAGTTTCCAGCCAGTTTTCAACCGAGTGGTCAGCTCATTCACATATTGGTATGAAGATGTAATGTTTTCCTCTGCCTTTTCATCAGTCCACGTTCTTAACAAAGCTTCAAGTGGACCTTTTATTGGCCTTCCAAACAATAATGTTGCCGGGGCCATACCGGTTGAACTATGGGGTACCTCCCGATAAGCAAAGAGGGCGGCGTGCAGGTACTGGTCCCATGTATCTGGTTTTTCGTGTGCCAACTTTCTCAGGATCGACATCAATGTGCCGTTAAATCTTTCCACTTGGCCGTTCCCTTGGGGATGATACACACTACAATGGAAGTGTTTGGCCTGGAAGATCCTGAAAACTTCTTCAGTTAGTTTCCCCTTGAACTGAGAGCCATTATCAGTCAAGATTTGATTGGGAAAGCCTAACCTTGTGAAAATTGTGAGCAATGCCTCTGCCACATGTTTAGAATCAATCGATGACAGGGCTACTGCCTCTCCCCACATAGAACAAGTGTCCACCAGAGTCAGAATGTAGCTGTTCCTTCTCTTGGTTCGGGTGAGAGGTCCCACAAGATCCACGGCAACTCTCTCAAAGGGTGTTCCCACTATGGGCATTTCCCCCAGAGTTGCTGGTGCAGTCCAATGTTTAGGTGCTACTCGTTGGCACTCTGGACAGGATTTTACATATCGTTTGATATCTTCAGTTATTCCTGGCCAGAAATAGTGACAAGCTATTCGCTGTCCTGTTGCGCTGATTCCCATATGACCACTGAAGGGAATCGCATGCCCTAGTTCCAACACTTTTATCCTATATGAAGTGGGAAGGACCAGCTGTCCGTGACCATTGGATTCAGATCCAGCCTTCCTATATATCAGTTTGTTCTTCATATAAAACTCTCCCTTGCCTGGAGGTGTATGAGATTTGGGCAACTTCTTGAAACATGGCTTGAGTGTTTTGTCCTCAGCCTGTGCCTTCCTCATCTCATCTGGGTGAGTATTTATGGGATTATCCACCTCCTTCTTTGACTGTGATCTGGTCTGCACTGTTGCCAATATCACAGGTCTCTTGGGATTCCCCAAGAAGACATATCTACACCCCAATATTAGAGGGTAGATTGGCTCATTTATCACTGCTGCTTTTATGATTCCTTCCACATATCGCGTTTTCACTTTTATTCGGGCGACGGGAAGTGTCATGGTAGCTACATCCTTGGTTGCAGTTTGAATCTCCACTGTTTCTGTGGTGTATTGATCGGCCTGCACCAGGTGAGAACTCACAACGGAATCGTAATCTAAACCGGTATCATATAAACATCTTATAGTGACACCATTACAGATGACATCTTCACACACTGGGGGGTGGTATGGTTCCTGTAATTCTTCAGGTTTGCCCTTCTTTTCTTTTTTCCCCGATGTCATAGCAGCAAAATGAGGAGGTTTCCTTCTACAATGGTCAGTGTCATGATTGTTCATCTTACAATTTTTACACCACCTTTTTCCTTGGTTGAAAGATTTTCTTTCATCATATTTCCTTTCATCGAATTGTGGGAATTTATTTTTATTTTCATACCGTGGCCTATCAAATTGGTGCTTACCTTTATTTTGATCCTTAGGATCAAATTTATTAAAGTTCTGTGGTGCCCTAAAGTTGTCCACCTGTTTCTTTTTATTACCTGTTACCTCTGCTTGAGCTGCTTGATACCTTTCAGCAACATTTAGCAACTCATCCAGCCTCTCTGCACCTTGTTCCATGAGAAACTTTCTCAGGTCTGGAGCCATGGACTCTCTTAGTTGCTCTATAAGGACCATTTCCTTAAGATCTTGGGTTTTCCCCAGAGAAGTCCATTTCTCCAAGTATGTCTCTATTCGTGCAGAGAACTGGTGATATGTTTCACCTGACAGTAGTTTAGCATTCCTAAATTTTTTCCTATAAAATTCTGCATTCTTTTCATACCTTAACAAAAGAGCCTGCTTTAGCATGTCATAATTTTCCTGATCACCTCTGCTCATTTTTGCAAAAACTTCATAAGCTGCCCCACGAAGTCCCTGAGATAACTTTAAGCTCCACCTTTCTCTCTCTAACCCATACGTGGTAGCTAATAGTTCATACCTATTTAGGTAGCTCTCAATATCATCGTCTTTCTCAACAAAATGATCTAAATGAAAATTCATAGCTGAGGTTGAGGCTCCTTGAGTAACCGTAGCATCAGAGGCAAAGGGACTGGCACCATTTTCAGGAGCATGGCCTTGAAACTCAAACTCCCTTAGTCGTAACTCATGTTCCCTTTGTAATCTTTTATCTTCTGCTTCCCTTTCTGCAGCTAATCTCCTCTCTTCCCTTTCTGCAGCTAATTTCTTCTCTTCCCTTTCTGCAGCTAATTTCTTCTCTTCCCTTTCTGCAGCTAATTTCTTCTCTTCCCTTTCTGCAGCTAATTTCTTCTCTTCCCTTTCTGCAGCCAATCGTTTGTCTTCTCTTTCTGCCTCCAATTTCTTAGCCTCAGCCTCAATCTGCAACCTCTTAGTCTCAGCCTCAGCTTCAAACTGTAACTTCTTAATTTCCTTGTCAGCCTCTAACTTTCTTTCGGCTTCAAACCTTCTTTCTTCACGTTCAATAAATTTGTCACATTCCGTCGTGACATAGGCAACCATAACTTGCCCATCTAATCCTAACTCTTTTGCAGTCTGAACCGCAGCAGATCGAAATTTGGCCAGGTCCGCCATTGTCTATTATGTAAATTTATACAATGTCTAACCAACAATTCAATCTCTAATGGACAACACAGGCACCGTGAGCTCAACCTTATTTAATTCCACCCAAGGATACCTTTTAATTCTTATATTCCCTGAAGTGAATTACCCCCAATATTTTTAATAGGGAAAGATTCAAAATCCCAAGAGCGAGACCCCAATATATGTGGTGAAGTGGGATGTTATAAATATTTATAGGGGACTTAGTGTACTGACTGAGATCAGCTGTGAAGGTATATATATCTAATAAGAGTAGTGTATTATATATAACCTTACTTGCTACCACATATCTATATATCTCAGTCAGAATTATTCTGGAATAGTGTGATGACTACGTTATGTGTCTAGGGTATGTGTATGATGAAGTGTAAGTCACAACAACAGACAGATAAACAATTTAATTTAATCCACTACTCTTAACAACACTGTGACACTCACATACATATAACACTCTATGAGAATATCTTAAAGAAGTCACTCGTAACTTTTCAAATAACAATATGTATTCATTACTGGCATGAATGAATATGTGTCCTGATTCAACTACAAGGGAACCAGGAATCACAATCAATTTAAATTACAAGTTATGTACAGAATTTATCAATATGAATATTGTAGTGACATATATTATTAAAAATATCCTATGTGTGTCAGTTGTGTAGTGGTAATATGAGGTAATACTGGTTTTGTTTTGTTCAAGCTCTGTTGGTATTTGTCATCATGACTTCAATAGTTTGTCTTTTGGGACTAGTATTGGAGATGTTCTCAGTTCCTGATATTAAGACAATTAAATTCCCCTCTTAATGTTAATTTTACAAAGTCAGTTCAAGATGAGGGGACATAATGTTGAGCTCAGCTGGCCAAGTTAGCTTATCTGGCGTGATGGCGGCAGGAAAGGACTCCTCTGCTCGAATTCTCCTCTGGGCTCTGGAGACACCTCACTGATAGCTAAAAGGACCAAGGAGTATGCTGTCCGACACTGGATTCAGCAAAGCTCTGACCAGGTGCTGCTCAGTACCATCAAGACCACTGTCCCTGAAATCAAGAAGGATGTACCTTCTACTTCATAACTAACTTATACTCTCTTTTACACTGATCACAATACAGCACAAACATTGAGTTCAGAGCGTTAGGCCAACTATCAGCTTCATTCTGAAGTACTTTATACCAGCATTAACCTCCTTAATGGTTACTACGCCTCTGCAATTCCAGCATTATTTCTTTCTAGTCAATCATCTAGGTGTCAGTGTACTATTTGGCCATTCCATGCCGTTTTACTTCCCTCCGACACCCTCTGTTCAGGCTGGAGCATTATAGGCTTTATCTCTTGTTTGCCACTGAACTACACATATATATACAAGCATAAATTAACAATTTACATTCAATTTTCATTAAAAGATACTGAATGGTTCAAGCTTACCACAATTTCATGGAAATAAACACAGATACGTTGATTAGCAATGAATTCTGGCACAATTACTGGCACAAATTTCCATCTGCTTATGTTCCAGGCTTTTATTTTAGCAAAATTGTGAGCTGGCTTCAACGCACTGTTGCTTTATCAAGCTTATTTAAACAAGTGGTTTCGAACTAACGCTCCCAAGTGTGTATATCAGTGAGACTGGCCAATGAGCCACGTTTCGACAAGTGTTTGAAAAAATGTTACCTTTTCCCGTTTCCCCTAACAACGAAAGATAGTATTTATAGTCCGACCAATCGTGGTTAGGCTTTCATTTGTTGCGCTCCAATCAATTGGGAGTTTACATGGTAGGCTATTTATGTAGCGTAAGGTTTTTTCAAACACGTTATAAAAAAAATTTTATGAGCAGAAATGATTCCATGCTGTCAGGCATCCTCACTATTTTATTCTGGGTATAATTTATTAATTCCTGGACTATTTGCGTAACGTTTTACATATTATTTGTCAGCAAGCCCTAAGGAACCCAAAAATACAAATTTAAAGGAGCTACGTGGCTGCGTTCAAAATATGTATTTTCTACCTCCTGTTTCGAAGATGTGCTGTCTGGGTACTGTTATGTTTTCAACCGTAAACCCATCTAATGTTGTCTTTCCTAATAAGAGTTTTTTATGATTTATAAACCTAACTCTGGGAAAGGGTAGTGTATTTTATCACTGTCCGTCTGAAAAAAAAATTAGTGCATGTAGACTTACACGCGTGATGGCGGCATTTGTGTATCGCGCGACGCGTGTTGCATGCGTTCCTGATTTTCAGCCCTCCCCTCTCTCTTTATCCTTTTGACCATCTGTTCGTTCGTTTTGGTAACGCAGTGTAGAAAAAAGACATGAATGGAATTTAAAATGTAGGTCAACTTGCATATTTCAAGGTTTTTCTTAGAAAGGCAGCACATTTTATTGTGTGTTTGGGAAACGCGTGTATGTTGCAGAAAGCCTTTAATATCGACGTGAAACGTTACAATTTGCTTACGCAGTAGAAAACAAGGGGATTTCGAGTACAGTCATTGTGACAGCACTGTTCTTTACCATTCTTCTTCCTTTATTTATTATATGTATTAATTAGGCTTTATATTTACTTGATAATTTATATATGTGGATTAGAATATTCCACGACAATAATTGAACCATCCAATTCGGCATACTCGTCGTCTATGGTTATTGTCCGAAAGAAAGACAATAACATACGCATTTGCATCGATTACCGTAAACTAAATCAAGTAACGAAGTTCGATGCAGAACCTATGCCTCTGTTGGATGAGTTACTTACTAGACTTTCCAATTCTCGTTTCTTTACAAAGCTGGACTTGTCTAAAGGATACTGGCAAGTTCCTTTAACCGAACGAGCCAAACCTTTCACTGCTTTCTCCACACCTAGGGGTCTGTTCCAATGGAACTTTATGCCTTTTTGCCTTATGAATGCCCCAGCTACATTTGTACGCATGATGCGTCGAATACTGGGATATCGGTCTGATGTGATTGCATACTTAGACGATATCTGTCTTTTTAGCAAGTCTTGGGAAGATCACTATCTGGGATTAGATGAACTGTTGTCTACTCTACGTGAGTATAATTTGACAGCTAAACCCTCAAAAGGCTATGTTGGGTTCAGTGAGATTTCTTTTCTTTGTCATCGTGTTGGTCATGGTCTCTTGAAAACAGAAGACCACAACACTTCTAAGATACTGAACATCACTATTCCTAAGACTAAGAAACAGATCCGTAGTCTCTTGGACCTTATACAGTTCTATGGAAGATTCATTCAGAATCTTTCCTTTATTACGGCACCACTCTCAACCCTATTGAAGAAAGGTTCTCCTAATATGGTGCGTTGGTCTCAAGAATGCCAATCTTTATTGGATCAGATTAAGTCGATATTTTCGTCTCCTCCTATTTTAAGACTACCTGCAGCCGATAGGACGTTTGTCCTACGTAGTGACGCCTCAGCAATAGGGATCGGGGCGGCACTGATGCAAGAGTATTCTGAGACTCTGCATCCGGTAATGTATGTCTCGAGAAAACTGAATGCGGCAGAAAGGAATTATTCTGTTCTAGACCGAGAATTGCTAGCTATGATCTGGGCAATTCTTAAACTCCAAAGATTTCTTCTCGGCGCGCATTTTGTAGTAGAAACCGACCAAAAAGCTCTCACAGCTATGCAGAATAAGGATTTGAAGAGTTCGAGATCCACTCGATATGCTATTGCTCTTCAACCTTTTCATTTCACGGTACGAGCTGTCCATGGTTCGGATAATGTGATGGCAGACATATTGTCTCGATGCCCACATGAAGCTACTTAGCTCTTTTGTCTAGATCTACTATTACATATCTAAAGTTATGATCTATTCTTACTATAACATGCTTCTGTAACACTTGTTGTCACTTTGTCTAAACTCATGGTTATGTATTGATTACTCGCTTTCTCTGTTACCGTCTGCGGTAAAACAGAGGAAGGCTTTGTTTCATATGAAATAAAGGTCAAAAAAATTAATGCGGCCACATTTATAGTTTAGATTTATATTAAGTGACTATGGTACATTACAACATTCTAAGAAATGTACTATTTGTATTGTTCTCAGCAAACCGGTGTGATATGTTGGAACGCTGTATATCTACGATGACTTCTATAGACGTCCTGGTGTTCCTTGAGGATTTTGCTTACAAGACATCTCCGAAAGAGCATCGTCTTGGTCTTCTACGTCTTCAGATATTGTTGTTAATGTTGTTAATGATTGACCATTTGAATTTATGCTTATATATGCATTATACGTCGTGAGATTAGATGTTGTGGTAATCTCTTAATGGAAATTGTCATTCACCATTTATACACATTGATATAAATTTTTGTGAGATTTTTTCTTTTCACCAGACGCTCTTCTGTGCGTCAATTAGATCTGACATTATGATGTTATTCTTTTGGTAATCCTTTCATCGGCGCATTACTCATGCGTTATGAGCTTAATGTACTTGGCTCATAGATGTATTTCAAAAAAAAAAATGTGCCATTTTTTCCCCGGGAGGTGAGGTAATGTTACCGTTGTTTTCGACGGGGAAAAAAAACACCAACCTAATGTATGTTTAGTTTAATGTAATCAAAGAGAGATAAACGTTTATTATCTTTCGGTGACAAGTTTGACTGGTGATTATCTTCTCCTGTCTTATGTTGTCCTGTCTTAGACATGTCTTAGAGTTGACATGTCTTAATTCTATTTATAGGATCATACGGAGTATCTTTGTCACCCGTTTGGTCGGAAACGCCTGGTCTGGGTTTGCCTCGATCTGGTCCATGCTCTTTGGGCATGCGCGGGGTCTTAGCGGCAAAAGCCGTTTATCATTCTTCCGTCCCTGAGTGTTTTCTTTATGCCAGTATTGGCTGTATTGTGTTACTTAAGAGTGTCAGGATTCTTTAAAAAGGTAACTGAAAACGCTATTCGATCTTTTCGTCTCGTTTAGATCTTACAGGTACGTTTATCGCTGATGGCGGCATAGTGAGCGAAGCTCACAAGAAGTTATTATACTGCACTCCAGTATGACTTCATATCTACAAGACTAGGTCTAGTTAACCTGTTACTCACATAAGCCTAGGAATCATCTTTATGGATCCGCAATGCAGGCGGAGTATGATTTGGCAGAAAATGTATATTTAATCTCAGGAGCCTGTGTAAACTGAGAGTGACCTGTTTATCGAGGCCCGCGACCTGCGGCCTGATTTCGTTGTCACCATATCTATTCTTCACCAGAATGAAGTATCTGGCATGTGAGGCCAGTCTGAAGTCTTTTTGCTAATTGTAGGACAATGGCATTGACTTTGTTTATATAGATGATATCGCCCGTACTACGCAATATATTTGCTAGGGCTTACCTGACGGGGCTCAGTCAGGGGTTAGACACCTCACGCTAGTGACCTAGATTCCTTGCTACTATTTGGTACTGCCCAGAACAACATGACACGCTCAACGTACTACCATTCATAACACAGAAAACAGTACGTTACATCAGTACATTTACACTGAGAAACCTTATACATCTCCAGTCTCCGTGCAATCCAATTCTACTGTCAAACAGACTTCAACAGGAACATTATAGAACAGTGCTCGGAATGGCAGAGACAGCTATACATTGGCTTTGTTGATTTTGAAAACCCTTTTGACAGCATACACAGGGACAACCTTTGGACAATACTGAGGGCTTATGGAATTCCCAGTTGCATTGTTTCCATCATAAAAGGCGTCTGTGCTGGCTTTGCATGCTGTTTTGGATTGGGCGGTCTAACTTTTGAGGTGAGGGCGGGAGTGCAACAGGGATGCTCCTTGTCAACAACTTTATTTTTGAGAGTCATGGCCTGGGTGGTGCGCCACTCAAAGGAGGGCGGTCCGGGAGGAGTTGGATGGACGTAGTTCTCTACACTGCAGGATCTGGGGTGTGCAGATGACATTGCGATTCTCGCACGTTGACATTAACACACCCAAGAAAATAACAGATGGAATGAATGGGTATAGCAAGCGAGTGAGTCTGGGCATCAGTCTAGGGAGGACAGAGGTCGTGACACTCGGTGTGAGCAGTCTTGAGCCCATAGCAATAAAGAACCAGAAGCTGGAACAGAATGGCACATTTACATACAAAGGATGCACTGTAACACCAGACGGCGGAGCGGGCGGGAACATCAGGAGCAGAATAAGTGAAGCGAGGGCAGCCTTTGCTGGTCTCAACAGCGTTTGGAAGTCTTCCCGCTGCAGCACAGGCGTCAAATAATGATTATATGAGAGCTGAGTGCTTTCTGTGCTTCTCTATGATATGGAATGCTGGAGAGTGGCAGAGAGGGAGATGTCGAAATTGTCCTCCTTTCACACAGTCTGCCTAAGGAACAATCTCCAAGCCTTTCGGCTGAATACTGTCACTGGCCAATAGCTATTTACTCGGAGTAAACAAGAGGACATGTGTGCCCGTGTCAGTTATCTGGCCAGGTTTGTGCTTTTCTTGTTTGGTAATATGTCATTCAAGTGGCTACAGGCCTTCCGCCTGAGATGGAGATTATTGACGTTTGCTAATTTTTATTTCCAGGTTCGTTCTTACCCTTTTAGGTTTAGTGATAGGCAAATAATCGTATAATGATTTTTTTTAAATGATCCAACTGTAACGTTCCAAAAACACAGCAATGCAGTAAAATTCCACCATAAGTTTTATTGAACGTCATTCGACAAGCACTGGTAATTACACGATTACATGGTTTATTTACGCTTAAACAAAATAGTGAGTATATCCAAAAGGAAAATATATCCAACTGAAGAAAAAAATAAACTGGTCTTCATAATCTCAAAGACGAAGTTCACCAAATACTACAACTGCCTAGCGAAAATTTCTATCTATCTAATCTCCCTTTCTCGCACATCTCTCCTTTTTATATACAGCTGCTTTTTTCCCGCCATTTTACACACGACTCACTCTTTTTTCCACACATTACAATTATCTACACACGTCTCTCTGTTTTCGACATTTTGCACACGTCTTTCTGTTTTTTCGACTTTTGTCACACCTCTCTTTCCCCATCGTTTTGCAATAGAAAAAACCCAAAATAACAACTCTCACTTCACAAAATCCTACGCAAAACACGCATTCAATATTATTTTCTGGGACTGCACTATCTTTGCCCTCTCAAAGCCGTGAACCTTTAATGATACTGCGTTTTGTGCGAAAACGCCGTATCTGATTTTAATGTCTTTCATTCTTATATGTAGCATTATAGCACGTATAAATGCTAGTGTATGCCAGGCGGTCACACATTCACATCATAATGACTGGCGGACGCAGGAGTTGGGTTGACCACGTTCTCAGAAGAGACCCCGAATCCTGCACATGAACAGCTATGCTGTGGACCTCCTAGGGAGGGCGAAAAAAAAGCCGACCAAAAAGAACTTGGCGGAGAACTGTGGAGGCCGAGGTGCAAAGAAAGAAACAGAGCTTGAGCGCTGTAGGAAATTTTGCGGTCAACCGAACATAGTGCAAGCAGTTTGTTGCTGCCCTACAAGACGCGACCAGGCGTGATAGCCACTAACTGCTTTGACGGTCGGCGGCTAAAGATCAAAGAAGAAGAAGACGTTGTCAATAAGCCTCTGTTGAACACCACTTTCATAACCAGTCAGAACTGCATTATTGCAATAATACATGGTCATGGAAAGAAATCTTTCAGAGAACATAGGAATTATTGACGTAGAACTTCAAGCTCAAATGTTAAGTGAAAAACAAAGATGGTTAGATGTTTTCCACAGCATTCTCCATTGCAACTCAGAACCTTGCATGGCGAGGTCACAAGGAATCCCTAGACAAGAATAGGAAAGCAATATTGGAAGGCTCTTAAATCGGTAATGTATAAAACACATTTATATTCAACAGATCAACGTTTTGGTTGTGCCCAAAAACAGATGCAAAATTATTAAATCCCTAGTCCTAATCATTATTATGGAAGTCAGAGGGAGAACGAGGAAGAAAAAGATCACAGTTTTCCCCCCTCCTGGAGAGAGTGATTACTTTGTAGCTTTCAGAAGTGTCCTATTGATCTTTTCTACCATTTTGTCACAAACTTGTGACGTCACTGATCTCGTTAAAGTACTTCTTCGAAAATGCTTAGCACTTTCCTAATCTGCTTTTTCTTCCAACGTGGCAGGGGATTTTAGTATAATAATAATAACCCCTTCAGTCATAACTGACTATGGGAATGTGCCCCTGAGGTGATAGCCCTCAGCTGTTTATTTTCTTGGTGTTCATTTAGGCGTTTTCTCCTCTCTTCTGTTTGCTGTGAGATCTTCTTTTCGCCCAATCTCAGGTGACGCTGAAGATAACATCGCCACTTGGTGCGAACGGCAGCTTCATCCTCTCAGGTTACTGGATTTATGTCCAGTGCCCTCATGTCTCTCTTGCACACATCTTTGAATCTCAGCTGCAGTCGCCCAACTGTTATTTTGCCATTTGCTAGTTGTCCGTCACGGCTGTTTGTGGCCTATACCAGAGCGCTCTTTTAGTTTCGGTGACCGGAATTCTGACACCGGGTATAAAATTTTGCGTGCACCGTAAAAGACTGTTTAAGTTTTTGGCGGGGAAAATCAGCTGATGTGTGAGTAAAATCAGTAAAATATAAATCATTACACACTCGTTCTGGATAAACACAGCGCTAAAATTCTTTTGTGTACTATAACTTTGTTCTGTGTTCTATTTTTGATTGCATTTTTATTTGTTTGAAATTAGTTTTGACGGAGTTACAGACTTTTGAAAACATCGTCATCATTTAAGGAAATTCATAAAATAAGTAATCTTTTTATTAATTTAATATCTAAAAATCGGCCCATTCGTTTGAGTTTATAATTATAAAGACTTCTCGAAGGGAAGCTAAAGATTATTTCCACATACTTTTTTTTTTGGTTTCATATCTTGAGAATGTGTGGTAGTCAGTTTTGTGAGTGTGGCATTACAAGAACAAGCATATTGTCACCAGATTTTATAGCATTTAAATCCCTTTAAACGCATTCCTGATACCCACAAATCTTAAATAAGGTAGTAAAAAAAAACTTTTTGTAAAGCACCATCTGTTTTTGCATTTTGATTCATTTATAATGACATTTAGCTACGTATATAAGCGTCAGAAAACATGTAAAGCTATAGATAGATTACTTCCACATAATTTGATCTATCTTTCAAGTCTTGTTAATCTTCTATTTATAATATGAATTTTTTTTTTTTTATTGTGTGTGAGATAAAGACTGTTCCATTGGTGTTCTTTGGTAGACAATCCTGTGCACATGACGGCTGCCAGCGAATTCTAAGTAACTGTTTGTATATCTTCTTTCATTCAAAGTTACAATGCAGGTAGTAAATTTAGAGAAACCAAATTCTAAATCTAATACCGTCCTTTTATCAATGGCTAGAGTCAGAGATACATATGATAATTTAGAAATATTTATGAATGGCATGAAAGCTCAGATAGAGTCACTAAAATATTTAGAGTGGGATGGTAAACAAGTTGTTGTTTTCTTATTCGGGGATTATTTCCTTGTTTTGCTGGAGACACCACAGACATGGGTATATTCCTTGAGCTCCAGACAAACCAAACATTTTCATCAAAGACATCCAGAGAGCATACAACTTGCAAACCAAGAAGTTTGGCCATGTTGATAAGAGATTACAATAGATATATGAAATATGGGAAAGGGAATAAAAGGCAAGTGGCACATTACCATAATTGTTTACACAAACCAATGTTAGAGATTGAAATTGAAAATGTAGCTCCTCCTTACCTTCATATTTTATTAGGCATTGTTTTGAAACACCACAGACTTCTAGAACAGGTACTGATACAATAGACGCAAAGATATTTGAGAATTCGCAAGAGATACATGCAAACATTAGTACTTTTAAGAACTTGAAGAGATTTAGTAGGAACTGGAAATAGGCAGAAGAATTAGGAGCTAAAATTGAATTTTTCAGGTAGGTATTGAACTTTGTGAGGATAAGGAGGAGACAGATAATTTTAAAGTTAGACTTGAAAATGCACAAGATGCTCTGGCCAAACTTCAGTTTCAAGATCTGTGTACTAGGTCTGGTCCAGTTTGCTCACACATGGACAAGGTACTAGCCAAACACAAAATCATACAACAGGCTTATAATAGCAGAGCATTTATAGGGAATCACTGCCACAGATATCTCACACAAAAAGTTTATAAAGATCTTACAAGAGCAATCATTACACAAACACTGAAAATTACAGACAAACAAGATATAACTAACATAGCTTTTATTGCCCAAGAACAATTCAACTCACTGAAAGAAGCATTTGAGAAAGTACACAACAAAATATTACACAGTAAACCAATTAGTAAAGAATCAATAACAGCATCGATAGAGACTTATATGTCTTTGTTCAGAAAGCTATTCCCTAGTAAGACAATTCATAAACAGCACATATTAGAAAAACATTGCGCAAACTGGATCAGAACTCATGATGTATGATTGAGATAATTGTTAACTCTCATGTTCTGGGGACAATTGGGTGTGTTATTTTAAGGTTATAAATGTGGACATGCAATTTAAACTTTCAATAATTAATGTTTGACGCATGAAACCAAAACAAAACTTTGATATCCATTTTCTGCAGGTTTTCTACTTTTGATTTCTGTAATTTGTTATGCATGTTGATTGTGACCGTTTTAGTGTAAATTTAATTAGAAACAAAGCATAACAAAATGTAAAAAAAAAAAACTTAAATTTTACACTATTTCAGACTATTATATCTTCTGTTCTAATTGTGATAAAATGTTTGTTCTTGTTCTAAAATTTACTCTAACATTTCTAGTCTAGCTTTACGCAAAATTAAAGCCGGTATTTATAATAATAAAGTAGCATAAAAGCAATTCAAACATGTTTTGGGGACAATTGGGTGTGTTTTTTTAAGGTAATAAATGTGGACTTGCAATTTAAACTTTCAATAATTAATGTTTGACGCATGAAACCAAAACAAATCTTTGATATCCATTTTCTGCATGTTTTCTACTTTTGATTTCTGTAATTTGTTATGCATGTTGATTGTGACCGATTGAGTGAAAATTGCATTATAAACAAACCATAACAAAATATATAAAAAACGTAAATTTTACACTATTTCAGACTATTATATCTTCTGTTCTAATTGTGATAAAATGTTTGTTCTTGTTCTAAAATTTACTCTAACATTTCTAGTCCAGCTTTACGCAAAATTAAAGCCGGTATTTATAATAAAAAAGTAGCCTAAAAGCATTAATTAAGCCCTATCAAAAGTAAACATCGCCACATGTTTTTCCCATTAGGAAGCTGACCACGTGACCTCTGTCAAGTGGGCTATAAATAGCGCGGTCGGGGAAAAAGGGGAAATAACTAAAAGATCGCTCGCAAACAGCCGTGCCGTAGAAGATATCTTCCGGGATGCTAAGATCTTCCATGCGGCGGACATGGCCAGGCCAGTGTAGTCTGCGATGTCTAAGCAGTGTATACATGCTTTGAAAGCCAGCAAGTGACAACACCTCGAAATTTGTCATTTTGTCTTCCCATGAAATACCGAGAATGTGGCGTAGACACCGTAGATGGAAGATATTGAGCCTTCTTTCTTGCTTAGCATAGGTTGTCCATGTCTCGTCGCCATTTATTTTGAAGTGTGCTGGTGATGCAGGCGTTATATACCGCAGCTTTAGTCTTCGTTGTGAGTTTTCAGTTTCCCCAAACATGCATAGTGACGCGGGCAAAAGCAGCTGCAGCTTTGCCAAAGCGGCTGTCAATTTCTGAAAATAACCGGTAACTGCTACTTCCCGTGTTTTGCCGACACCTATAGGGCGAAGCTGGAGTGTCCTCTCCAGGGTGCGAGTTTGGGCACAGTTATATGGAGATCAAGCTGTTTCCCATGCAATAGGTCCCCCCTCCCCACACAGCCAGGAGATCCAACGGAACGGTGGTAGCCGATACAGTTTGGTACCAGCCATGTCGCTGGTGTTTTGGTATACTAGTGTGTAAATAAGAGTAACATCTAATTCGTTTTGTCCCTGGTCACGTACGCCCTGTTGTTCTTGTACTATATATAGCGTTCAAAAAATGAAACGCAACATGGTAATGGACACAAAATATCAAACTTGTACCAAAATTTTATTTTACGGAATTAATGTTTCAATCTTGGCATGAAGAAACTTTCAGACGTTAACAATAAAATTATGTTCATTAAATTTGGTTTGGACATTTATTCTTTGCGACTGAGGCCTCCGTTTCAGTAAGGTGTATGGCCTCCTCTGGCCTCTATCAGAGAACGACATCTCCTTGACATGGATCCGATTAGCCGTTGGATCTGTTGTTGTGGGATGGCTGCCCACTCTTCCCGCAGTCCCCTGGATTCCATTTCTGTTGTGTGTAGTCGATGTTCTCGTAACCCAGTCTATTGCGAGTAAGAAAAGAAATGGAGACAAGAGACATCCCTGTCGCACTCCTGTTCTTATCCCAAACGGTTCTGTAAGCTGTCCTTCATGAAGAACTCTGCATGTCATGTCTTCATATGTTTTCTTTATTAAATTATTGATCTTCAGGGGAACTCCATAATGCCTCATCAATTTCCAAAGTGATTCTCTGTCTACACTGTCAAATGCCTTTTCGTAGTCCACAAATCCGATGTATAGTGGTGAATTCCATTCCAGACTTTGTCCAACTATTATTCTCAAAGTGTCTATCTGGTCTGTACAGGATCTGTTTTGTCGAAAACCTGCTTGTTCATCTCTCAGTTTCTTGACTATGGACTCTTCAAATCTTTCAAGGATAATCATGTTTAATACTTTTCCTGGCACTGAAAGTAACACTATTCCTCTATAATGTGTGCACTCTTGTAAATTTCCCTTCTTAGGCAACTTAACCAGATATCCTTCCTTCCATTCTGCTGGTATCTCTTCCTTTTCCCAGACTTTACCAAGTAATTTATATAACATCTCTGTAGCCGTGTCGATATCTGCTTTGATGGCATCTGGTGGAATGCCATCAGGTCCAGACGCTTTTCCATCTCTTAAAAGCTTTATGGCTTTCTTTAATTCTTCCTTCGTTGGTCTTTCACCGTTAATTTGTAGCTCTTCTGCTGGCTGGATGTCCGAGGGGTTTTGTGGAGCTGGTCTATTGAGAAGGTCCTCAAAATATTCTGTCCACCTCTTCATTTGCTCTTGTATATTGCTGAACAGTTTTCCATTCTTGTCTTTTATGAAGCAACTTGTTTGCTTGTATTTCCCCGTTAGCTTCTTTGTGCTGTTATACAGTTCTCTCTTATTCCCTTTGGCTGCAGCATCTTCTGCCTCTCTTGCCAACTCCTCAATATACTTCCTCTTGTCTCTTTTGATACTTCTTTTTACTTCTTTGTTTGCTTCTGTGTACACTTCTTGAGCCTGGGCTTTGGAACTTCTGGTTTTGCTTGTGTTTAAATCTGCTTTCTTGTTTTTTCTGTCTTTTATCTTATTGATGGTTTCTGTTGTTATCCATGCTTTTTGTTGTCGTTCCCTTTTCCCCAGTATTTCTTCACATGTCTCATTCCATACCGTTTTGATTTGCTGCCAATAGTCTTCTGTATTCTCTGCATCTTCCAGCTGTTGGAGCATTTGAAATTTGTTGGATATTGTAACCGCAAATTTGTCTCTTGTTTCTTGATTTCTTAGAAGTCCTGCATTAAATTGTTGTCTAAAATTTTGCATTGTTGCATATCTCTTGAGTTTCACTTTTACTGTTTCTATAAGAAGGTGGTGATCTGATGCCACATCTGCTCCTCTATATACCTTTACATCCTGCAATGATGATCTAAACTTCTTGTTTATGCACATATGATCAATCTGATTTTCTGTTCTATGGTCTGGTGATATCCATGTTGCCTTATGTATTCTCTTATGTGGAAACATGCTTCCTCCTATAGCCAGTTGATTTGAAGCACAGAAGTTTTCATTCATTATTCCTAGCCCCTGTTTTCCCATGACTTTTTCAAAGCCGGTGTTGACTGTACCTATCTTTGCATTCATGTCACCCATCAAAATTGTGATGTCTCTTCTTTTTACTTTGTCCATAGTTTCCTGTAGTCTAGTATAAAATGCTTCTTTCACCGACTCTTCTTTGTCATTAGTTGATGCATGACATTGGATGGCATTTACATTTATTTTCTTTTTAGCTGTTTTTAAAAGAAGCTGTTATTATTCTGGATCCAACAGCTTCCCATTCAATGAGTGCTTTCTGTGCTTCTTTAGATAACATAAGAGCTACCCCTTCACTGTGGTGTGAACTTTCGTCTTCATGTCCTGAGGACAGCACCAATTCACCTGTGATAAGTTTCTTCCTGTCTACCCCCTTCCACTTTGTTTCACACAGTCCCATAAACTCGATTTTATATTCCCTCATCTCTGCTACTACTTGTGCCACATTCCCTTGTTCGTTTAATGTTCGAACATTTCAGGTGCCAAATCTGGAAGTTCTCCTAGAAGAAAGAAGGTTAGTCAGCAACACAGACTCCGTTCGGCTTCTCTGTGTTGCATCATACGCCTCCCTGCGAGAGGACTTTCCCCTGTCTTGAATGGCTGTGTTTTATTTTCTTTAATTTACTTGTCCATGTATGTTGAAGTTTTTTGTGGTTTAAATTTGTTTACGGGATGGGGTAACCGGCCCCATGCCCAACCCTCCTTAGTCGCTTTCTACGACATGCTTGGCAGGGAACAGTGTTACTATTCTTTGCTCCCCTTTCGGGCCCCGGTAACATACGGGTGTAGGCGCTTTTAGTCACTTCGTAAGAAGTGGGTTTAGTCGTAGCCTATAACGCCAAAAAATGTGTAAATCAGCAACTTAAGACATCATAAACATAGGCAATCATGAAATCAGGAACGCAGGAAAACAACGCAACCATGATATCACGCAAACATTGGCAGGGGCGGTGCAGCTCTGACAAATACGAAGTAAATTTTCCCCCGTCTAAAAAAAAAATAAAAAAATCCAAGTTTCTACACATTGCAATGCAGACAGCACAGCGATAAAAGCCACACACCACCCCTATGCAGCCTTTCACTGATCTGGACCCACGCACAAACTACCACGATTCCTTGGGTCCGCCCTTTATCGATCGGAACTCGCTGGCTTAGTTCGCGATGTAACTAAACACTTTGCTTGCTTAACAGTTATCTTATGAGGGAGTGGAGAATGAGGCCTATTTTGTATATCCACACGAATGGGTCAAGAATGAAAATATGCATAACTGTTTTGGGTTTACAACCTTGTTTGCCGGCACTTAATAAGTGTGGGCATCTAGATTGCTTTGGGCAAACCTAGAACGTATTTATACAGGCACAGAGTTGTCTCTCTCTGGAAGGGGGGGGGGCATGAAACAACGGGGTTTTCCACATGATGTCCCGGGTATTCACTTTCAGGAATGCATTACTCCCCACAGTAAATTATCCCACGTTTGTGTTTACCATTGAACCAAAAAAAAGTAATATGCCCATGCAAGTTTACAACAGAAATCAGGGTGGTAAAATAATCGTGCAAATCAACATCTTTACATAGAAATATGTACATACTTGTCGGAAAGTTGCTTTTAGTTAACTAGTTGGTAGCATCTGAAATTACTTAACATAACCACACACGTCTAGTCCTTTAAAAAAGAATTAAAACTAAGGGATTTGGATGCTGTGAAAATTAATACTATTAAATTACAGCGTCATGGGAAAATCAACTTAAAAAAGTTACTCGGGTTTGTTTAAAAGTTTAAAAGCTAGCGCGGCTTTTTATAACTAAGTGTGCTTACCGGTAGAACTAGAATCATTCCGTTCTATAATGCATCTCTTAACAAGCTTTACAGTACAAATTGAACTCTGCAGGTGTGATAAACGAGCTCCAAGTCTTATCGCTCTCTTTCCCATCATCTCTCTTTTCTCATTTTCAATCAAATTTGCTCTTTCATCGTTGTTCAAAGAATCTTTAATCACGACTGAAATTTAAACTGTAATCTTTATTACTCACAACTTTGATTTATTACTCAACCTTGCATTATCTTTTGAAGTCTACATTGCCTCGTGAGAAATCATAGGAAACACACCAGGCTATAGAACGATTTTTTAATGCATAAGTCCCTAGGCACATATCGCCAGACAGGCAACATGGATATATTGATTATTCTAGGAGACGACGGCTGGACAGTAGGGATTAGCCTTTTCATGGCGAGTCCGCTGCTGAAACAAATCCGTGTCATACCACATTGGGGAACAATGACCCGCGGCAATAGACTCAGACGACAAAGGACTCGCCAAGCGGCATCCTAGTTACCTAGCGAGATATGAATGAGAGGTTTAAGAATGAAACACAGGAACAGAGGATAAGTCGCGCCAGAGAACGCACGCAAATCTCACGGAAAACAACAATTGACAGCAAGATATTAAAACATAAATTGACATGCAAAGTGACAATGGACAACAAGCATTGTGACAGAAGGCGGGTGATTTTTTGCATTAGAAGGCCAATCATCAAACTCGTGTTTGTCATGCCGCACTGTATTGAAAGTTTGTGACGAATAGTCCATCCCACTTTAGCTAGTGACATACGCTGACAGGGGATAATTGAGATCCACGGCATGGGCGACCAAATGGGCTCTTGGTAACTGGTTGAGGGGAGGGGTTAGACGATTTCTGACACACTGTCTAAACCAGAGATATAATGTAGCGATTGGTTCGCTAGAGATCAGTGCGAAGTTTGTAACAGAGGTGTAGAGAGAAATTCCAAAAACCTTTCCTTATTAGATGTGTTCATTTCTGTGTGGATATTAAAATTCATATATCTGGAATTTATAGTATTCTTTAAGGAATTTGCAAAAGGGAAAAGAAGGTTAGTGAATCTCGTAAAAACTATTAATAATTTTCCTTAGTCTTTAGGTTAAGATTTACTTTTGCACGTAGCATCTCAGCTAAATGTGCGGAAGACAGTTTTCAATTAATTCTTCTCGTAAATGATTAATTAAATCAAAAGATTTTCCTCTAAGATGATAGGAGGTAATTGATAGTTCATACTTCATCTTCATCTAGATATGTAAGTCATCATACAGACTTACATGTGCCCACTCTCTCGTGCGCAATATTTTTGACACTTATCAGATGTACCTCATGTCATACATAATTACTAGAGAATTCAAATCATCCTTAGTAAAAATGAAAGTCAACAAGTGATATTAAGGGTGACAACTTTTATGTGTCTTCAGTCCATCAAAAGTCTGAGTCTACACGCTACGTGTTTGACGACTAAACAGAAAAAAGCTTGCAAAGTGTACTTCTGGAGAGCAGAATTCCCTATTTAGGACATTGATTGTTCCTCAATTAAAAGAAATATTACTAGCCTACGATTGGGACGGTGATGGAATTTTTTATTCCCCTGTTATATCAAGTTCAGCTCTCTCGATAGCTTACCACCTGAGTCAAGCTAAAGAGCTGAAGAGTTGATTCTCATATTTATACCAAGTGCAGTTTATGGAGCAGACTCCATAGTTATAAGTTGAGTCGGATATACAGAGGTCAAGTGAGCTTACTCCAAAGTACATCTTGAGAATCAAGCGTACATACTCAAGTTGATGAGTCTACATACCAAGATCATTTCGTGACGATCTCCAGTCTGGTCAGTACCCTTCGGAGATTAGACAACAGACATTTTTTATTCGATAACTGTCAACTGTTTGTCTACACTACAGAGATATCGTCAAACTTTGAATGATTGTATATCGTCAAAATTCTCAGTACAACAACCGTTTTCATCAGAATGTCCTCGTCCTAGGGAAAACCCCCTTAATATAACTTATAACTACCTTGGGCATTCTATGCATATATGTTATTCATCCTACCCGGGAGAAGCATTTAGAGACACATGGACTGTGTAGATTACTCATCAATTGGTAACAAGTATCATATCACATCATCATTTCGCTTCACATAAATTCATTCTTCTATTTAACTAAGTACAATATTAATATCTCATCTGTGTGCTTTGTGTAAATCGTATTCACCATTATCACGTTCTTATTACTACTAACCCTATTTGTATAGATATTTAATGAATAAACCCAGTAATCGTTTGATCATTATCTAGTTCGTTAACGTATCACTCGTGCTGTCGGTGTTAAATATTTACTTATAGGTAAATGTCTTCATTCAGATGCGTTTGGGGACTTTTTCTGATACGGAATCAAAGGACATACGCTAAGGTCATGGGGAAAGAGAACTCTTTCCATAATTCACTTCAAAACACTGTTCAGTGGAAAGCATTCGCATTCTCTTCTTCTTGTCCTTTTCTAGTACAGGTCTTTATTCTTTCTTAACAAGCCAATTTCTAGAGACCTTCTTCATAATATCTCATAGGCTATTGTAGTCGCCCCAATATACGCCATACGACAGCAGGCAGGAGATCCCTTTGCATTTCTGAAACAACAAGCAGCGAATACTGCTTGAGTCCAGATTAAATAACCATGTTCTACTGCAGGTCGCTTCACATTTCATGAACACCAGGACGACAAGCGGCGAGACAGGGGGACACATATACCAGGATGTCCAAAAGGTTACTGTGCACTTGAATATACGGCAGACTAGAGTAGCGGTTTTGATGTGAGAGTTGTCCGTTCTACCCTAGGCGTGACCTTGACATCAGACGAGAGCAATATTTTTTTATGTGAGAGTTTTCTGTTCTTCCCTAGGCATGGCAGTGTTGGCAGACACCCAAGCACCAGTGCGTAGCAGCAGTCAAAGTAAAGCATTGTTGAACTCCACTCCATGTTTAATTGTCTTGGCCAAAAGACAATGGTGTTGACGATTGAAGAAAATCAATGTCTCTGGTGAAACATGTGTTTCGTAACGGTAATAAATACACGGTGGACGTTCAGCAAAAGTTCGCGCAGCAATTTCCAGATTCACAAGTTCCTCATCGTAATGGGGTACGAACTCTGCTAGACAAGTTTCTTGAAACGTGCAGTGTGCACGATGCACCTCGATCTGGAAGGCCCTCCACTTCAGACGAAACAGTTCTCTATATCCAGGACACGATGCCCCAGAGTCCAATTAAGTCTGTGAGACGGTTGTCCCAACAGGCCCACGTGCCAAAGGTTACAGCTCACAAGATTCTGAAGACGAAGTTAAAGTTGCATCCATACAAGGTTACCGCAGTACATCAGCTGAAAGAGAAAGATCGCCCACATTCAACAGATCCCACTGATAACTCAGCAGTAGGTCTTCGACAATATGAAGAGGCGTGTTCAAACATGTCTTGAGGCCCATGGTGGACATTTCCAACATCTGCTGTAGAAGAAATTTCTGCGAGGTACTGCAACGTTGTACAAGGTACTATACTGCACAGTAACCTTTTAGGACACCCTGTATTTGGGAACCGAGTTTTCTCCCCAGCGACCAGAGATGAAATGGTTCTTGAACAGGGAATCAGCGAAGTAGCAGAAGACTCGCTCCCTCGGATTCCATTCTCAAAGGGCTCCGTGATAAACGTGGTTCTGTCACTTGACAAGACATACCGCATCGCTTATGTTTGCTGTTCCATGAATTAAAGATATTTAGAAGATCGCCGCTTCCAGCTAATAAAAATTACAGTATAGCCAAAGCAAAACACGTGACGGGGAAGGGGGGGGGGGGGAAGGGGGGGGGGGCTATATTTGTCTAATTTAAAATTGACACTCTACTAGCCAGATATATTAACAGACGCTAGTTAGAAGTAAAGGTGAGAAGATAAATTCAAATACAGTGGCGGGCCTAACAGATAAAAAAGTGAAAGAATTTCTTTGTCAAATTACAACATATATATATATATATATATATATATATATATATATATATATATATATATATATATATATATATATATATATATATATATATATATATATATATATATATATATATAAAAATTTTTAAATATATTATTTTTTTCTATCCTTTCACACTCGCACCACATTTAAATGTAAAGCATACACTCTTCGTCTCAGAAATAAGAGAAAATTCGCAGTAAGGGAAATCGGATCAACAGTCAGGTGACAGGTGAGAAAGTAAGTAAATTCTGACCGCTGAAACACACACACATATATCCCTAGAGTTAAGGAAACGTCTGAAGCATCAACAAGTTCATATTGCTCAGATTCAAGAAACCATATTTAAGGACAAATCCGTCAATTTCCCAAGGTATACAATGTACAAATATCTTTGCCATAATAGTGGAATCCTAATCTTGGTAAGGAGCGATATACAGGCAGAGGTCGAAAGTCCTCGAACCGATGATAAAATGACATACAACGAATGACAGTCTGGGGAAATGACAGACATTTCTAAATCTTTAATGTCTACAGACCCCCCAGAGCAAATAGTGGAATCTACTTTGATCGTATCGAATATAAGAGAACAATCATAGTATGGGATTTGAACGCTCCTCACTCTGGGAATACCAGAATACCAACACTTCAGGCCAGGCAGTGGATGAGCTATGAAAGACTTACAACCTTATAGTCCTCCAAAATGAAAGATCCCTACCAACCCTCTACCATAAAGCTATCGGAACCTGTAGCCGACCAGACTTAAGACTAGTGTCCGCAGACCTCACCAACCAATATAAGTGGAGGGTATTGGAGGACATAGGAAGTGACCACCTACCCATTCTCATCACCATCTTGTAGCGTAAAACTAACATAAAAGCCAAAAGACAGCCAACGTGGAACTACGCTCGAGCAAACTTGGAACACTTCAAAATCATACTAACTCGTCAGTGAAATAGGTATAAAGAAAGACATTAATACCTTGAACGAACAGATATCTACAGCCATACTGTAGACAGTTAGGCAGGCAATCCCCAAAGGCAGTCGTATTAAATACGTCATCTTCTGGAATTAGGAATTATAGAACACCTAGTACATCTAAGACGCAAGGCACGGAAAACAGCTCAGAAAAACCCAAGCCATGAAAACAAAACAACATGGAATAGACTCACTGCGCAGGTAAGCTAGCAGCGAGCAGAAAAGCCAAAATAGAAACCTGAGAAAAAAAAGGCGAAAACCACGACCTCAATAAAGAAGGGGAGAAAGCGTGGAAACTCGTTGGCAATATGGCAAGGACATCCCAGAGTGGAAACCCAACCCCTATAAAACTTCCAAACGAAAACACAGCTAACTCCAACAGAGAGAAAGAACGAGCCATACATCAATTTATTGCTTAAGTCAATAAAACATTTAAAAGAGCCAACCTAAATAAGGCCATCAAGACACTTACGACAAGCATGCTAAAAGCACACAAGGCTGTGGAAAGTATCTTTGATCAAGAATTCGCTCTAGCTAAACTACAATCCAGTCTCCTCAAGACCAAACTCAAAAAAGCACTAGAGCCAGACTACGTTATCAACGACATGATCGTTGAACTTGGGGAAAAAAGGTCTACTGACGATCTTGGAATTCATAAACAAGACGTGGAAAAGTAGCATTGCACCTACAGGATGGAAAAAGGCTAACATTATCACAATTCTCAAAAAAGATAAGTCGCCAAGCGATGTCATTAGCTACCGGCTCATCTCCCTTACTTCTTGCATTGGGAAAATGGCAGAACGTATGATAAATGCACGCCTCTACTGGTGGTTAGAGAAAGGGAAAGCCCTCCATTCCAACTTTGCGGGATTAGAAGAAGAAGACAGACTGTTGACCAGGTACTCTGCTTGGTGCAACAAACTGCTGATGCTTTTCAGGAAACAAACCATGTTGCCGCAGTTTTCTTAGACATCAAGCAAGCATAAGACCGAGTATGGGGAGATGGACTATTATTCAAGTTATATAAGATGGGCATAGAAGGAAGAATGTTTCGTCGGATAAAAGATTTCCTCGCAAATCGAACCATCTTTCACAACGCTCAGCGGAACAACTTGAGGAAAAAAACCAATTCAAGCAGGTCTCCCACAAGGCTAGGCCCTAAGCTGCTCCCTTTTCCTCATATACATAAACGACCTGGCAGAACACCTTGAAATACCCAGTGCACTGTTTGCTGACGACCTGTAGTCTTATGTGCAGAAGGGAAGTCCCCATTGCAACTGCTAAAGAACCTAAACCGTGCACTGTCTGCTCTAACAGCCTACTGCAGCTTGTGGAAAATGATGATCAAAACAAGTAAAACAGTCTACACTATATTCACACTCAGCAACACAACAGTAAGAAGATACATGGATTTAAAAGTTTATAATACAAAGCTAGCGAGAGAGAACAATCCGACTTATCTGGGAATACAGCTAGATAACAGATTCACATACAAAACACATGTTCACTCTCTAATTACAAAAGCCTCTAGAATGCTGAACCTCATAAAGCGATTGGCAAGCACTAATTGGGGAGTCAATCAGTGCACCCTGCGACAACTCTACTTGGGATATGTGCGCTCAGTTATGGATTACTACCCCTGCAAGCCACTGACAGCCTAACACTTAGACTAAAACTAGATCGCATACAAAACCAGGCTCTTAAATTCATCTGCGGAGGCTTGTGAACTACCCCGAACAGGACATGTGAGATTTCCGCAAATGTGAAACTCATCGAACTAAGGAGAGACAAATCAGTTATTCTAACGACAGAAAGGTTCTTTCGAGCAGATAAGGATGACCCCTGCAAAAAATGTTATCAGCGACCACAACTCAAATTACCGAATTAAAAAGACCTCCTTCTCTAGAAGATACCAAGAACTTTAAGGGAAGCACCAAGTACCAGAGACGAGACTGCCTACTCGAGCTGTACCTGGCCCATCACCCCACACAGAACTAAAAAAATCAATAATGAGTACAAATCTGCTGCTACCCGCAAACAAAAGTCTGATGCTTAACCTACTTAAAACACTTGCCATGGAGACCATCTGTCAATATGAAAAAGATATTATCGATGCTTACACAGATGGATCAGCTGTAAAGCAGCCATAAATGCTGGATATGGGGCCATAATTAACCACCTAATATAGAGGAACCCACAAAAATTGAAGGCCCCTGTGGTACCTGGTGCAACACTACGAAGCAGAAGTAATTGCCATTCAAGAAACTTCAAATAACATTGAAAGTATAATGTCCTTCGCTGGTGCTAAAGGCTAACAGTGGTTTAATTTCCTCCTTGACTGGTATTTGATAATAACCTTTACTCAGGTAAATGTTGGAAAAAACTTTAGCCTTGCTAAGTTTGGTAAACCGTTCTGCGGCGCTTTGGAGTGGTTCAGGTTGAAATGTTGTGACTGTATTGAGTAGACGATAGTCATAACACAGCCGAACTTCCTTATTAGGTTTCTGTAACAGTAAGACGCTTAAGCTATAGGGAGATGTAGACTCGCTAATAATCCCAGCTTGTAGCAATTTGTCTGTTTCTCCACGTAACGTATCTGCTTTCGCATACGGGATCGGATAAACTCTTGTTCTTACAGGTGTCTCATTTGTCAGCTTCATATCAAACTCTACGATATGTGTACGACCAGGTATGTCCGTTAAGACTGCTGAATACTGTTTCAGTAACGCCTTAGTTTTTGTCTGTTGTGCTTCTGAGAGAGTGTCGCCGAATTTAACATCTTTGAATGACTCCGTTTGTTGTAGTGGGTATTCAATGCAACTATCGTCATCTTCCTCATCTTCGGTTGCTATTGCGACCGGCAAGAGATGTTCGGGGGAAGGCACCGGTCTTTTCAAATATTTCTTTAACAGATTTATGTGGTAGACATTTTCTTTACCTTTTATAGAGATCTTGTAGTTCGTTATCGAGATCTTTTTAAGAACGGTAAACGGCCCTTGCCATCCGATGCGTAGTTTGTTGTTTCCGGTAGGAAGTAGCAACAAAACTTTCTCTCCTGGTTGCAATTATCTCTCTTTCGCTGCTCTGTTATATCGTTTAGCGCGCTTCATGCGTGCTCGCTTAAGGTTGGTTGTTGCTATGTCCCATCCTAGTTGTAACCGTTCATTTAACTCTGATACATACTTAAATGATGAGACGACCGTCTCATCAGCCTTCCGGTCTGTCAGTGACCGTAGTAAGGCTACTAGCGGGCCCTTAATAGGTCTGCCGAATAAAAATGTAGCTGGTGGTAACCCTGTAGAGGCCCGGGGGGACTTCCTTGTAGGCGAATAAGGCGAATAAGGTTGCAGGGATGAAAAGGTCCCAATCTTCAGGTTTCTCTTGTCCCAGCTTACGTAACATCATGGTGAGGCTTCCGTTGACACGTTCTATTAACCCAATTCCGGCCGGATTGTACGAGCTGATGTAGATGTGCTGGTCCCTCAAGATCTTAAAGATTTCCTCCATTAACAGACTACGGAAATGGGATCCGTTATCCTTCAAATTTCGTTGAGAGAATCCCAGCCGCGTAAAAATCTGCACTAGGGCTTCTGCGACATACTTAGAATCCGTGCATGTTAGCGGTATAGCTTCGGCCCACATAGTACATGTGTCGACTAAGGTCAGGATAAACCTGTTTCTTCGTTTAGCCCTTTCAAGGGGTCCTATAATGTCGACTGCAACCAGTTCAAATTGGGTCCCCACTACTGGCATTTCTCCTATAGAAACTGGGGGTGTCAAATGTTTGGGTGCCACACGTTGGCACTTGGCGCAGGATTTAACATATCCGATAATATCAATGTTTATTTCTGGACACCAATAGTGATTAGATTTTCGCTGTATAGTGGCGTTTTGTCCCATATGTCCGCTAAAGAGAAGAGAGTGCCCCATTTCTAAGATTTGTTCTCTGTACCGCGTCGGTACTAGTAGCTGATTATATCCCTGTTCAGGGTCGCCCGTTCTTCGATACAGCACACCATCCTTAGAAAAAATGTCTCCATGTGTGGTGTCCTTGGCCATGGGCAGTTTCTTAAAGCAGGGCTCCGAGGTAGGGTCTTTTTGTCGCACCTCTTTCAGTTCCTTAGATAACATGTTAGGTGCAGGCTCCCGTTCCTTTTTGTTTTGCCCTCTTGTAGTTACTGCTGCCACAATCGGCTCTTTCGGTCTCCCTATAAACACGTATCTGCAACCAAGTATGACTGGGTAGATCGGATCCTCCATTATAGCCGCTTTAATAACACCACAGCCGAAATCCGAGTGTATCTCCACAAGTGCGACAGGAAGCGTTATTGGTGCATCTCCTTTAAAAACTCCCCATAATTTGACATTCTTCCGTTTCTTGACCTGGTTTGACTAAATGCCTAGCGACAATACAATCAAAGCTCAAACCTGTATCAAACAAACAAAAAGTGGAAGTCCCGCTCAGTATAACAGTTCCTCGCGTTGAAGGCCTCTCACCCTCAGGTTGAGAATCACTGACATTACTACCATGTTTCGAGGTTGTTTGTAAACAATTGATCCGATTAGGCCTGGCGTTTTTTCCCTGATCAGAAATCCCTGGCGCAGGGGTTTCCCTTTGTCGTATCTTTTCTGGTCCGGTTGCCACGGGAGACGCTTGGGATGATCACGGGTTTCGGTGGGATAACGGGTTTTGTAGAATTTCGATTTTTTATTTTGGAGAGGGGTCTGGGATACAGTGTCTCTTGGGTTTTGGTGCGAGAATGATTGGGATGACTGTTCTAGATTATTTTTGCGAGAAGGCTCATCTGTAGGTTTGCGTTTTGGGACTGGAAGCTCGCCTAGCACGTTGGCATAACGCTCAGACTTACTCAAGATGTCTTCCAGCTTTATAGATCCATGTTCAACAAGAAATCTACGGGTTTCGTTTGACAAAGTGCTTTTGATCTGTTCGGTTTGAATAAGTTCTTCTAATCCTTCAAAAGTGCAAGGAAGTTCTGAAAGCTCCAAACACTTAGTCAAATATCCGTTCAGACGGGAAGAGAACTGGGCAAACGTAGTGCTGTTCCGGAAAAGTTGCAAAAATTTGCGAGCGTTCATTTTAAGAGCTCAAGTAAAGCTTTCTTAAACATGTCGTAATTGTCTTGATTGCTGCTTCCCAGTTTCACATACGCGTCATACGCATTGCCTTTTAAGGCCTGGGAAAGCTTCTAGCACCATCGCGAACTTTCCAACCCGTACAGTGTTGCCATTCTCTCAAATTTTTCTAGATAATTATCAATTTTCTCAATGGGGCTTGGGAAGGACTCTAGGGCAAATGACAGCAGCTAATTGGGGAGACTGGCTACTGGAGTGATTAGTTAAGAGTGACTGAGGTGAGGAAGGCTCTCCGTTGCTGGAGCAGACGCTGCACTATGACTTTGGAACTCTAAAGTCTTAAGCGCCAATTCGTGCTGACGTCGTTGATCATTCTCTCTTTCCTCATGTTCTCTCTCTCTCTCTCTCTCTCTCTCTCGTTCCATGTCTCTACGACCCTGCATTTCTGCTTCAATTTTCTTACTTTCCAATTGCCGCTCTTCTCTTGCTTTCTCTATCTCCATAGCTTCTGCTTCTTTTTCTTTCTCTCTAGCTTATGCTCCCTTCTTCTCTGCCTCATATCTGTCTAGTTCGTCGTTCACAAAAACTAGCAACTCTTCTCCTTGTAATCCTATCTCCCTTGCTTCCCGTCTTAGCATTGTTCTAAGTTTTGCACGCTCCGCATTGGCAAACAACTGACTGCAAATTGCCCGAGAAAGAAAGAAGAAAAGGATGCATTGCTCCCTAACCAACTAAGAGCATACAAATAAAATGTTCTGTTCTTACTGTGTTACCTCCTCCCTGTTACTCAGTTGTCTAATTGACTGTTAACTGCTGTTAACTGGCAAAAAGGCTCCTAACGCAGACGACTCAAACCATAGAGATGGTAGATCAGGCTAAAAATTGAAAATCTACGATTACTACTATGGGAAAAGAAATTAAAAATTAAGGGAAAAAAGAATTTCCTTATTTTTAATCCACCACACTCGCCCACACCTGAAGTCAGTTAGGAGTTAATGAAGGCGATCAAATTGGCGACTGCCCAATGCACTTCCTTTGCTATACTCACGATCCACTGCTCCAATAAAGTTGTGATTGTTAAACAATCACGCATACCAGCGGTCTTTTTGTGCAAATATAATTATGTATCATATATCCAACAAAGATCACCATCAAGGTCAAACTGTATGTAAACTATAAGCTGCTGTGGAAAGAAACAAATTTCTAATTTGTGTGGTCAAAACCCAGTAAATAAGAACGTTGTCAAGGAGATAATTATTATTACTTTTCTTTACTCACAACACAGGACGCACAACACTTTCCATCTTGAGTTAGACTAAGATACAATAACAGACATTAGTCGTTTATCTAGACTCAGACTTAAATCAAATCCAGGACACGAGCACCAATTCTGTCATACCGATAGGTTTGGAAGTTATTTATGGTCCCGTCTGAGTAGAGTGGATGGTGATAAGTACGTGAGAGAAAAAAGGTGTGAGAAATAGATTTCACGGGTAAATAGTTTAAGGAGAAGATATGTCTCTGGAATAAGTAAGTTTCTCTAATCCAGCCTATCTATACGACTATTATTTAGTAGAAGACAATCTAACCCTCCTCATATATAATTATAATTTTAACTACGCATTCACACAGCTATGTGGCAAAAGTCGCACAAACGTGAAAAAACTATGGTTAATTGGGTATGGGTATGACCAACACACAAAGTTAAGTTCTTTTTGTTGTTTATTATCATTAAACTTGACAACACCTAATATCTAAAGAAAGATCAAATACAATCAGATTTACATACATAGAAAATAACAGAATAAATGTGCCTTCCTTTTATTGATAAAAGAATCCAAAAAGTTAATAACCCAAAGGTCAAAGGTTAGCACTATGTTACAGATTAGATAGTAAAGAAAAACAAAGTTCCTACTAAATGCTACTCTGTAAAGTAAACAATTTTAAGCAAAACATCCAGGTTTGTACAGATCCTGTAACAAAGCAAAATATTCACTCTCTCTCTCTGACATATCCCTTGGAATTACAATGGTTCCTAAATATACAAAATGTCAGGTGTATTTCCCAAATTGGCCCCAGTCCATCCTCTAATAAATAATATTAATAAGGTGGACGCCTAATTTGGTGGTTTATTCCTGGATGGACAAATGTCACTTCAAATAGTTAGTGTACAAACCGAGATCTTGGGTTCGCAGTAAACAGAAGAAAATACTACCAGTATTGGGAAACACCTGGTTGCTAAAAATTTTTACAATTGATAAATGATGGTAATCCTATCGGCTGGCTGTTGCGCACATATTTTTGTATGGCGAACAGATTACAGTCGATGCGATTACAAATGAAAAATGTAACTATGTGTTTGATAAAAAAATATTTATTTATGAATTTACGAGTTTTAACTAATGGGAGAGAACTCAGAATAGTAAAAGTGTATTTATTCTTTGAGTGATCGGTTCCTGTTTTGTTTCCATATATCGAACAAGCGTAGGAATCTGGATCTATATCATTTTATGTCCATTATAGCTAGAATCAGATTGTTCTTGCTTAAGGTTTTGCAGGAATATTGAAAGTCCGAATCTAGGTTTACTACTTGTCTGTTTGAGACGATTCGGTCTTATATCATGTTATCTTTGTGTGTCATGGCTGGATTATTTGTTCTTGCACTCTCAGCGGATGAAGATAAGTGAGTGTGTTCTTCGGTTATGAAGTCTGGCGGGACGCTCATGTCGAGCGGTCCAAAGTTTTGTGATCTCAAGTTATTATGGGGGGGGGGGGGGGGAGGAACATTGTGTCTTCCAGGACTGTTTAGTCTATGTGTTCCCCATTATTAATTCTATAACGCCAGGAGAGTGTTTTTGTGCTTGCTAGTTATTCTATGCCAAGGTAAACATATTTCTACTGACTTCGTTCGTTCCTAGGCTTACGAGGGGTATATGTTTACATGAATCTACTTACGTTCATATGTCAGAACGACATATCGTCTAGCAGCACTGATATGTTTCTAAGCAGCCATTATGAGGACAGATAATGCTGATATTTTGTGGAAACTTCGATATCTTTATGAACTGAATCTTTCTAGAAGTTTTGTCGTCTCACCGTTATGTGAGCGATGTTAAGGACCAAGGAGCCATCTTGGAATCCGAATTATTGTCAGTCATTCATCAGAGAACAGGGATGCCCCTTACTACCCGATAATGATTCAGAGGTCACATTGATAAAAGAAAGATCTATTATGGATGATTTAGCATTTACTCAGAAGATATTTGCTAATTGCTATGTAAAGGAATCTCCGCTAAAGTACAAGCTACACTCATGCTAAGAGAGGTTCTGTCTAGGAGTCACCTCGAGCATTATTTATGAACTGACATGATCTGTCAGTAAGACCTGATGTATATTTTTGTATGAACTATGGAACTCTGAATGCTTGTCTACGAATGTTCCAGTATGATATTATCCAGCATGAATGCTAACTTAAGATGATACACCATTGATCAACACTATGCTGTTTATGTCGACATTTGTTCCTGTAACCATACATGTACTGTCCAAGTGTGCGTCTTATTAAACACTACAAAAGACCACAGTAGTCCCAGTAATTCTTGACTTCTAATTGCGAGAGTATGAGTACATTGCTACCAAGTTGTCAACTCGATAGAACCATTTCTGCATTCGCGTACTGACACTCATATTTACACTCACTGTCTGTATTACATTCTTGTCGGAGCCTCATCACGTTCCGGGACAAGGTGACCTGTATGACCAACACTGTGCCGGGTTTGAGTTGACTACGTACTCTTGTCAGGCAGACGAGTACATACAAACATTCACTACCATTCAACCCATACATACGAAAGAATACAGTGGTATACAACAAGAAGGCTACTTTACAGAGGCTTTACAGTAGTGTACACGTAAAACTTTACAGTGGTGTGCCAGCTTCCTGGGTCAACCTGCACAGTGGACATTTTTGAGAAGTCAGCTACTGAGACCAGACCGTTCCTTGTGGCCTGTTACGACACACGTAAACACCAGCAGTACAACTTTACAGTCGACGTCAGCGTGACCTGTCCTATCGAGCGTATACAGTAACTAGGTCAGCGTTTGTTGACATTTTTTTCGTTGGACATTTGCCATAGAACAGACAGCGTTACACAGCAAGTTTGTTTGGAAAAGACAGCATTACACATCAGTGTTGGAGCATATATTTGACAGTGTTTGCGAAATGTACAGTGCAACTAAAGCGAGAAGTCTTATTTGTGATTCTTAGGAACTGTAAACAGTGGATTCTCCTGCACTGCCATAGTTTGTGTTGAACTTTAATGATTTAGGCCAGAATTAATTATTTAATAAAGTACCATACTACTGTACCATTATTCAGTATAACTGAGCCTTCTTCGCAACACATTCTATCTGCAACACATTACATTGCATTATATTATAATTATTTATGCTATATGTACATTTATGTTTACATGTTTATATGTGATATTTGTTTGTATTCTGCGGGTTGTGGTTTTGGTTGGGCGGTGACACACAACAGAGTATCCCACGTGATAAAGGGTCAGATGTGTGCGTTTCTATAGGTGCAATTTTCTTGATTGAAAATTTGCTGCGACAGCTGTTGCTATTAGTGTTAGTTGTGAAGACTGTGCTTATTGTTGTTTCTGTAATATTCCTCTGTTCTTTAGTTTGTTTTGATTTGTTTGTAATTTGTTGGTCTACCCTTTTCTATCTTTCAGTTTTATACACAATTTATATTTATACACTGTGGCGTTATTTGTGTTGTTATCTTTTTGCGGTTGTCATCACAGATTGCGATTATTTTTTATTATTTTTCCCATTTGATTTATTTGATTTCCGCAAATGTTTTCATGTTCTCTTGTATAATTGTTTTGTTGTGTGCTTGTTCGACATACACTATTTAAAATATAGTTGATCATATGAATTTATGTGAAAGAGTCAACTGGTGATTAATGGCTGTTACTAAAGGTACACAGTTGATTATATAAGACACTATTTCTTGTGCATTGCACTTATATTATAGAGTGTACCAGCAATTTATAATTGTTATTATACAAAGAAGTATACAAGACCTTTGTAAGGCTTGTCTCCCACAGTGATTGGGATATTCAAATATTATTTTCCACAGGTTATGAAGTTATCATTTGTTATATTATAAACAAGATAACCATACAGGGTCTTTGACTAAGACTAAAAAAGTGAATTGAGTATTAAAGTGGGATAATTTAATTTATTTACTTCTGCAGGTTACTGATCTTATTAGACAAGATGTCTACATTAGATTACTTTATTACACAAGGGAAAGCCCTTGATAAGACTGGTCAACAATTAGAAGAATGGGCAGTTGCTCAATATGACAAAGCATTAGCTGCAGAGGAAAGAAAAGCTGCGGAGAGAAGATTAGCAGCCGAGGAGAAAAGATTAGAAGCTGAACAGAAAAGACTAGACAGAGAAGCTGATGTTGCTGCTGAACAAAAGAAATTGCAGATACAGGTGGAGCAACAGAGATTCCAGATGGAAATGGAAAAAGAAAAAAGAAAAGCTGAAGCTGAGCAGAAAAGATTAGAAATAGAAGCTGATGCTGAGGAGAAAAAAGCGATGAGAGAACACGAATATCAAAAAGAACTTTTAGCATTTGAGTTAGAAAAGTTAAAATTAAGAAACATAGGTAATGTTAATCAAGCATCTGGTGGTAATGGTAAACCCTTCACTTACAAGGTCAAGGTACCAGCGTTCAATCCTTCCAGTGATGACATAACATTCTGGTTAAATAGATTTGAACGCTCTTGTCGAGCTCATAATGTAGATAAATCACAATATGCTAACCAGTTGTCAGAAAATTTGAAAGGTGATTCTCTGACTAGTTTAAGTTTGGTTGAAGAGGCTGACAAGGATAACTATGATGTTATTAGGGCAGCCTTATTAAAGAGATACCAGTTATCTGAAGAAGGTTATCGGAAGTTGTTTAAGACAATGGTGCCTGAGGCAGGTGTAGAATTCTCAGAATTCATTGCAAGGACACGTCTTACATTTGATCGCTGGATTGAGCTGTCCAAAACAGAAAAGACATATGAAGCCCTTATGGACTTGATACTCAGAGACAAGATTATGTCAAGTATAAATAAACCGTTCCTTGAATTCTTACATGAGCGTAAACCCAAGACACTAAAAAAATGGAACAGTATTGTACCCAATACGTCACTGCACATCCAGACGTAGCTATTGGCAATACTAAGGTTAAGGAAGGTATGCCAGTTGCTTCAGCAACACCATACAACCCTAATCACTCACACAAATTCCAAGGACCTCATAACAGGTTCAATAAAAAAGGTAACCATAACAGTTATCAGAACCAAGGTAACCAATCATTTCAGGGTTCTTCTTCGAATACCTGGAGACGAGCTGATAGCCCTCGATTCAGGGGTGGTCATAATTATAGGAACTTTCGCAAAGGAAGTCATTATAGGAACTATCCAAGTTTTCCATCATGGAGACAACAAGATCATAATTACAGAGATACTCATTATAATGAATATGATAATACTAACCAAAGGAACTATGACTCAAACCAAAGTAGGGGTTATAACAGTGGAAACAATGATAATTACAGAGGCAATAATAACAGAGGTAGAGCACAATTCAAAAAACATAAATCTCATTACCAGGCAAACTCTGCACAGCAAGAGTCACACGAAGCCTATAAACAAAATAAAGATAATGATGACTCTAATAATATGGCATGTGCCGCTTTTGATTTTGGGAGAGCATCTCAGTGCCCCCAATGCAAAACATTATTTGAGCCAACCACAGTGTCTACTTTAAGCTGTGGCCATCCTCTTCCCGCTCTTGCTGCGTCAATCGCGCATGATGGAAGAGGTTCTCTTGTCTTACACAAAGGTTTAGTAAATGACAATCCAGTCTCAGTACTTTTTGATTCTGGATGCACAACAATTGGGGTTAGGCAGTCACTCATAGATCCTTCTCATGCTACAGGCAAAGTAGTCAAATGCATAACATTTGGCGGCACCATAGAGAAATACTCTACCGCTATCATTACGATTGCTACTCCTTTCTTCACAGGAGATGTACACGCATGTCTTTTGCCGAATCCGATCGCTGATCTTATCATCGGTCGCATTCACGGAGTCAAAGAATGCACTCCGCAACAAATTTCCGTTTGGGAAAATCAAAATATGCAAACTGCTAATGCTGTAGTCACTAGAGCTCAAGCTCTCAATATGCCTGAAACTTCATCTACTGAAGATAATGAAGTGCATAACCAAGATGATCCCTTGGTAATTTCTCGTGACTCGTTTATAAAACAACAAGAAGAGGATCCGACTCTTAAGAAATTCTTCACTCTTGCAACGAAAGGTGATCCGAATAAAGATTCAAAGTGTAAATCTTGGATTACAATGAAGAATGGCGTACTTGTACGTATGGTGCAAGACTCCACCAAGTCAAGTCATTTTCAGATTCTTGTACCCAAGAATTTGAGAGTTAAAATCTTACAACACGCACACGACTCTCAGTGTGCTGGACACATGGGTTTTTCCCGTACAAAGTCAAGAGTTCTTGCGGCTTTCTTTTGGCCTTTTGTGAACAAGGACATACAGATCTATTTTCGATCTTGTAAAGTATGTCAAGAAGTCAAATCCAAAGGTCCTCGTCATGCGGCGCCTATTCAGGCTGCAGACATTCCTATTCGACCATTTCAGAAAATGGCGATAGACATCATTGGTCCATTTAAGATCAAATCTGCTAGAGGACATCAGTTTATCTTAACGTGTGTGGACATGTGCACACGTTGGCCAGAGGCTATCCCTCTGAAGAGCATTACTACTGCTGACATTGCAGATGCTCTTTGGCTTATATTTTCTCGCCTGGGATTCCCCGGAGAAATATTATCAGATCATGGCACCCAACTGATATCGGATACCATGTCTCAAGTAATGTCTACTCTACAGATAGAGAGATCTTTGAGTAGCATCTATCATCCTATGTCCAATGGGATGGTAGAACGGCTAAATAGAACACTTAAGAACTTATTAGGTAAGATAACTGAGGATCATCCTCAAGATTGGGACAGGGTTTTACCCGCGGCCCTCTTTGCTTACAGAGAGGTCCCCAATGAACATACAGGTTTTTCTCCCTTTGAACTTGTCTTTGGCGCGCGACCGCGCGGCCCTATGTCTTTGCTTCATGATCTCATAACAGCTGACAATATTGACGATGACACAAAATCTTTTTACGAATATGTCATCGCGCTGAGACAAAAGATTATCGAAGCATGCAAATTAGCAACGTTCTCTTCTGAATTTGCTAAACAGAAGGCAAGGCAATTTGCTAATAAGAAAAGAACTTTACGACAACTTTGTCCCGGTGACAAAGCATTTGTTTTGCTACCTTGTAGGGAAAATAGACTCCTTATTTCTTGGAAAGGTCCGTACGATATAATATCGAAAATTTCAGATGTTGACTATATTGTCGATATTAACGGGAAGCATAAAACCTTCCACATCAATATGCTTACGGAATTCCATGAACGTAATGACTATTTACAGCCTATTTTCCAGAAAACGGACGATTCTCCAGTCCAACATGGTCATTACTCATCACTGTCTGTAATACAGGATGAGGAAACAAGTTTTTCGGATGTTAATCTTCCGCTTCCAATGATCCCACTTAATTCTAGTAAATCATGGAAAGACGTTACTGTTTCTCCTGATTTGTCTCTAGGAGAACAGCGACAAGTTTCGGCTATGTTACAAACATTTCAGGATGTCCTCACTGACATTCCTGGACAAACTCATGTCATTGAGCATGACATTATTCTAACTGAACATACTCCTATTAGGGTTAGACCTTATCCTATCCCTATACATTTTCAAGCACAGGTTGAAAAGGAGTTAGATGAGATGATAGATTTACAAATAATCGAACCATCTACTTCGGCATATTCTTCGCCAATGGTTATTGTTCGAAAAAAAGACAATAACATACGTCTTTGCGTTGACTATCGTAAACTGAATCAAGTTACGAAGTTCGATGCGGAACCTATGCCTTTATTAGAAGAGCTACTTACTAGGCTTTCTAAATCTTATTTTTTCACCAAACTTGATTTGTCTAAAGGATATTGGCAAGTTCCGTTATCCGAACGCGCCAAACCGCTTACCGCTTTTTCAACACCTAGAGGTTTGTTCCAATGGAATTTTATGCCTTTCGGTCTTATGAACGCACCAGCTACATTCGTACGCATCATGCGCCGAATCCTATTGTATCGGTCAGATGTCATTGCTTATCTAGACGACATCTGTCTTTTCAGCGATACTTGGGAAGATCACTATTCAGGGTTAGTTGAATTGCTATCAACTCTACGCGAGCATAACCTGACAGCAAAACCATCTAAAGCTTGCATTGGTTTTAGTGAAATTGCTTTCGTAGGCCATCGAGTGGGTCACGGTTTCCTGAAGACAGAGGACCATAATATCACTAAGATACTTAACATCTCTATCCCTGGGACTGAAAAGCAAGTGCGGGGTCTTTTAGGTCTCGTGCAATTCTGTGGACGATTCGTTCCGGGTCTGTCCTCTATCATGGCACCTCTTTCTACACTACTAAAGAAAGGGTCGCCTAATATGGTTCGCTGGTCTCATGAGTGCCGGTTCTCACTAGATGGGATCAAGGCTGTGTTTTCAACACCACCTATTTTAGTGTTGCCTGCTACAGATGGGACATTTGTTCTTCGTGGTGACGCTTCGTCCACTGGGATTGGAGCGGCACTAACGCAAGAGTACTCTGGAACTCTGCATCCTGTGATGTACATATCCAGAAAACTTAATGCTGCAGAAAAGAATTACTCGGTTTTAGACCGTGAATTATTGGCGATGGTTTGGTCGGTTCTCAAACTTCAAAGATTCCTTCTTAGTGCGCATTTCATAGTGGAGACTGACCAAAGGGCTCTTGCGGCTATCCAGGGTAAGAACTTGAAGAGCTCGAGATCAACTCGATATGCAATCGCTCTTCAACCTTTTCATTTCTCGGTACGAGCTATCCGTGGTTCAGAAAATGTGATGGCGGACATTCTGTCGAGATGCCCACATGATGCCACTTAACTGTTAAATATTGGACTTTCCTAACATATATAACTTTACAACAGTTATTCTTTTTCTTCTGTATCAAAATATGTACACATTTGTAGTATATGATATGGTGATTGTACAAATACCTAGCGGTTCACTTATGTTGATTCACCGCTAATTCTTTGATGATGTTTCTTTTGCCAATCGTGAACTTATGATACCTAATATGAAATGGTTATTGAAATTATTGTATGCATTGTATGTATTGTCATTGCCAATATGGTAGTAAGCATTGGTGGCAACTCCCTGGAAATGTTTACACTTAGAGAAATACTTTCTCTGGGATGTTGAGATATATATTCTCACCAGTCGATCTATAATGCGACTTTGCCTTAATTTGGCTTGATAAAATCTTGATATTTCTCATCTGCGCATTATAGGTGCGTTGGGGGCCTATTTTATGTGGCTCTTAGAAAAAAATTTCATTTTTTTCCCCGCGGGTTGCGGTAGTCTGTTGCGCACATATTTTTGTATGGCGAACAGATTACAGTCGATGCGATTACAAATGAAAAATGTAACTATGTGTTTGATAAAAAAATATTTATTTATGAATTTACGACTTTTAACTAATGGGAGAGAACTCAGAATAGTAAATGTGTATTTATTCTTTGAGTGATCGGTTCCTGTTTTGTTTCCATATATCGAACAAGCGTAGGAATCTGGATCTATATCATTTTATGTCCATTATAGCTAGAATCAGATTGTTCTTGCTTAAGGTTTTGCAGAAATATTGAAAGTCCGAATCTAGGTTTACTACTTGTCTGTTTGAGACGATTCGGTCTTATATCATGTTATCTTTGTGTGTCTTGGCTGGATTATTTGTTCTTGCACTCTCAGTGGGGGAAGATAAGTGAGTGTGTTCTTCGGTTATGTTCTGGCGGGATGCTCATGTCGAGCGGTCCAAAGTTTTGTGATCTCCAGTTATTATGGGGGGAAGATTGTGTCTTCCTGGACTGTTTAGTCTATGTGTTCCCCATTATTAATTCTATAACGCCAGGAGAGTGTTTTTGTGCTTGCTAGTTATTCTATGCCAAGGTAAACATATTTCTAATGACTTCGTTCGTTCCTAGGCTTACGATGGGTATATGTTTACATGAATCTACTTACGTTCCTATGTCAGAACGACATATCGTCTAGCAGCACTGATATGTTTCTAAGCAGCCATTATGAGGACGGATAATGCTGATATTTTGTGGAAACCTCGATATCTTTATGAACTGAATCTTTCTAGAAGTTTTGTCGTCTCACCGTTATGTGAGCGATGTTAAGGACCAAGGAGCCATCTTGGAATCCGAATTATCGTCAGTCTTTCATCAGAGAACAGGGATGCCCCTTACTACCCGATAATGATTCAGAGGTCACATTTATGAAAGAAAGATCTATTATGGATGGTTTAGCATTTACTCAGAAGATATTTGCTGAATGCTATGTAAAGGAATCTCCGCTAAAGTACAAGCTACACTCATGCTAAGAGAGGTTCTGTCTAGGAGTCACCTCGAGCATTATTTATATACTGACATGATCTGTCAGTAAGACCTGATGTATATTTTTGTATGAACTATGGAACTCTGAATGCTTGTCTACGAATGTTCCAGTATGATATTATCCAGCATGAATGCTAACTTAAGATGATACACCATTGATCAACACTATGCTGTTTATGTCGACATTTGTTCCTGTAACCATACACGTACTGTCCGAGTGTGCGTCTTATTAAACACTATAAAAAGACCACAGTAGTCCCAGTAATTCTTGACTTCTAATTGTGAGAGTATGAGTACATTGCTACCAAGTTGTCAACTCGATAGAACCATTTCTGCATTCGCGTACTGACACTCATATTTACACTCACTGTCTGTTCTACATTCTTGTCGGGGCCTCATCACGTTCCGGGACAAGGTGACCTGTATGACGAACACTGTGCCGGGTTTGAGTTGACTACGTACTCTTGTCAGGCAGACGAGTACATACAAACATTCACTACCATTCAACCTCTTGTATATCTTTGCCAATCCTATTCACAAATGAACTTGGGGACGCACAAGCTAAGAAAACGACAACGTTAACCATTCAGTAAATGATGAAAAAAAAATCGCAGGCCGATCTTGTGATCAGGTCTGCTAGGAATAAAGAAAAATTATGAAAAAATGCTACTATTCTATATAGCTACAGATATGCACACGGACGGGGACAAGACGATCTCTTATCTACTCCGTCAGTCCTGATTAAAGTTAACCGGCACCGGTGTTTTCCTTTATGCCTAAACTATCGCACGTCGCCAATGCTGAGATTTCAGGTCAGATGAATGTATGCAACCCTCCCCGCCCTTGCTCGTGCAGCATACAGTGTCAATTATTATTTAATTATCCATATGCGGACTTACATAAATATCGCCTGTCGTTAATAGCTATTAAATTGTCGGCGTCTGTTGGTCGTCGTATGGTATTAAACAATAGTCACTTTTTACAGTTTCTATGGTAATTGTCTTCTTCTTCTTCTTCAAGTACCGTGCCTAGTGGCATAGAAGATTATGTCTCTCCATAACATCCTGTCTCCAGTACAATTTATCAATTCTGTTGATGACTTCTTTCCATGCCACGATGTCAAACTGTCCAGTATTTGCTCTCTTTGTCTTCCCCTATCTCTTTTTCCTTCAATCGTACACCTGTTGTTACAGATTGTATACACACCAGACAGCCACGTTGCGAATAATAGCTGAAGACAAGTTAGAATGGAATTCACCTCTTTAAACCGGATTTGAGGACAATGAAAAGGCATTTGACAGTGTAGACAGAGAATCACTTGGAAAGGAATGAGTCATTGAAGACGCGGCAATTAGATTTCTTAATTAAGGACGACTTACAAAATCATTTGAGACAAGAACTGAAGTGCGAGAAAGGTGCATCTTGTCACCATCTCTCTTCTCACCAGCTATGTATTGTATAATGAAAACATCGACGTCAGTCAACATCAATGAAATCCAGTGGACTTTGTCTAAACAGCTAGACGATCTTGATTGTCGACTACCTGGCTCTTCTTTCCCATAACGGCAATCAGATGCAAGTAACTAGATTGTACTTGAAGAAATGTCCACCACTACAAATTGTAGAATCATACAGATATCTTGGCTGCAATGTAGAGAAATTGAATGGACAGGCAGTGATAACAAAAGTCAAGTGGAGCTGTCATTACATTGGTAAATATATGGAAATCATAAGAAATCAACAATAAATTAAGAATACTTTAATTAAATGTCAAATCATTCCAACTGTATGGCTCTGAAGCATGGAGAATAGCAGACGGTTTCAATAATGGCCAAATGTAGTCCGATAGCAAATACATCTGTATGGGAGTGCAGTGTTAGAGACACCATACTAGATCCAGCTTTGACCAGTTGTCTTCCTCGCTGCATTTGTCTTCCCTAACTCACTTGCATAGTACAATACCCATTTACTACTGCGTAGACTGGAGCATGACGCTCCCGTGTCTCGAACCCGGTACATTTCCCGCGAGATGCCAGCGCTCTAACCACTCTGTCAATCGGACTCTCCATGAATGGGTGCTTGTGCGCAATACAGGGATTGAAAAGGTACGACAAGGTCACCAATGTGGAACTGCTGATAGGAACCAGACAAGTGCCAGTGGAATAAGAAATGAGAAGAACTCGCTGGAAGTAGATATGACACATATTGAGAAAACCTGTTTAGCATCACAAGGCAGTCCTTATTCAGGAATCCCCAGGGTAAGAGAAGCAGAAGCAGGCCGAAACACACGCGGAGAAGAAAACTGAAGACAGAAATAACAATGACTAAAAAGACATTGAAATATCTTGAAGTGATGGAACGTATCATTAGGTCTTAGCATATATGTGTGTGTGCTCCTTGGGGAGATAAAGGTTTTTTTTTTTTCGTACGCCCGCTAATACTCGAGGCTAAATCTCAGGTTATTTGTAATGTCTAACCTGACATTGATTTTTACGTGAGTATCCTATTTTCTTGTACAGAGACAAGTGTCCATCGCCATTCAGGCAGATACTCGCCGTTTTCGGAGGTACCCATTAGAGCTGGGTCGGCTCAGGAGCCGCCAGTCCCTGGTCGACGACACTTCTTTAAATGTCCTGCCAGGTCTCGAGTTAATCCAGTCCAAATCCTGGTCGACGAAAAATCCTCAAATGCCGTCGCCCGGGTTTGATCCTGAATCACCCGGTCGCCAGAGCGGTGTTGTAACCACTACGCTAGCGCGGCTCCATGAGATAAAGGTTAATAATTGAATAAAAACCACCAAGGAAAAACTCTACATTTGTCGTAACTTAATTTAACGGGCCGCACTCTAATGCCTCTAGTCCCTGGGGGGGGGGGGGTCTCTGAAGAGACAAAGAAAGAATAGGACTACTGCACCGTCAGGTATGACGTCACTCGAGGATCTAGAAATGTCCAAGGGAGGGGACAATACATCAACATGATAAGGCTCCCCTTCCCCGCTCCTTATTTACAGATATTTTTAGACAATTAAACAACATAGTAACGAATTGTGAAGAAAAGAATATGTGACACATTGATAGTTTTATTGTACAGTAACTAAAAAATATTTATTTTTAGTTAAAACAAAATGACTACTTAAAACACAATTACATAAAAATAAGGTACAACTACAAAGAGACACAATTTTATAAAAATTCAGAAATATTTTATATTATAGCATAATATTTATTGATCTGAGATTGGCCACCCCGTGCAGAAATTATCCGCCTCTTGTCAAATAGTCTTCCGTGTTTTTTCGGCTAAAGTAAAGTCCCCTTGTGTAGCCTGCCAGGCGCCGTCTTTTGTCTCATTGTTGTATGGTTGTTCCCTTTATTGTCTTTCATTAGAGTTACGTAGAATTACTTGCAAACTATGTTCATAACCTTTAGGGTACTTACTATAGTCAAGAACCAGACATGTTTTAACTCGTCCGTCTAACGACTACTTACACTTAAATCCCAAGTGGGGGGAGAAATACTGGAGCAGTTGATATGAAGTAAAAGTTTGCAAAGTCCCAAGGGAGAGCTAGAGGCGATCGTCCGGTCGCCACCACCTTGGATCTGCATGTGGGTCGTAAAAGGTGATTAATGCGAGGTTGTCCATGGGGCTGGAAACATCATAATGTAATACAATGTCCCACATAAAACGCCGTTGTAAGTGGACCAGCTGCAACGGCAACGAGGGAACTTGTCATCTCACCTCATAAAGCTGGACCTAGAATAGTGAAATCTCTAACACTTCATTCCCCTAGATAGTATCATTCTGTGGGAATATATTTATCTTTCATGCTGCATATTTCCTTCATAATTAATACCCACATTCTCTGATTAGTGTCCCTTTGATTTTGGTTGTTGTTAATGTTGGTTTACTAGGGCTGCTGAGCTTCTCGCTCTTTAGCAGCTAATACCAAGCTGAAGACTCCTTGGTATTATCAAAACTAAAGATCTAGGCTTTTCCTGTGGCTTTTCTGCCATTCTGAAACGTGTTTTGAGGTCATGAGTTCCAGTTTCTCCAGCTTGGCTTGCATTTAAAGGACTGTCACATCTGGTCCCAAGCTAGGAGCAAGAAGTGCGTGGCATACTGTGCATTCCCTGCCATCCAAGAGGGCTCTCCAACTATGCAGGGCTTAAAATACTGTACTCTGGTTCTGGGCTCTCCCAAGGAATTGTCACGTCCTGCACAGAGCCACTTCTCAGCTTCCCCTGCCTATCACTGGGTCCACAGTGAGATCCTTCTGCATGCAGCCAACCAAATCAAAGCCAAAGAAATGCGACTGGGGCTCAAGTGACTTCTCCAAGCCTTATGTGCAATCCCTAGAAGTGTGTAGATGATTTCAAGAGTCAATGAGCATGTAATTAGCCTCACAGACATAGGTTCACTTCCACGTACATATATTATAGCATTGTGCATAGTTGGTGGTCGATTAAGGATGACTCCAGATATGCCTCCATGCATTTGATCTTGGTATGTTCTCGTTTGTGGCCTTTGCCATTGTGATCGTGCGTTGGCTGATATTATTTTAATATCTGCTGATCTGGCTTTTTGATTTTCTCTCTCTGTCATGTGGTTCTATCATCTGTTATACTTACCAGTGCAATGTCGTCTCCAAAGTCCGTAGCTTCTAGTCACTTTGTGATATCTCATCATACACCTTTGTTTATTTTGCATACTACATTTCTTGAAGCTCAGTCACTTGTCACCAGGAATATTAAGCTAAGTAACCTTAGTTTGTTTTGGTTCATAATTCTAAGGCCATATTTCATTTATTTGTCCAGGTTGCTCTATAGGCTTCCCTCGGCATTCATTGTTTCCATGTTGTTGGGCGTGACGATTATGTGTTCGTGCGTTATACAGGTCTGGTACTGTATGTTTCAATATTACTTCGGTCACTCATTTCCTTTTTCTTGATACCGACCAACCAGGCTGTTGTATGTTAAATTAGGGTGTAGCGTTTATCATCATCATTTGTGTCTTTGTTTGTTTTGTAGGCTAATAATTTTATTCGGTAGACATTGAGTACAGTGAGTAAGGTGTCGACTTAGTGGTTATTTAAGATATTATTTTGGAGTTTGAGCTATTTTGACATTTATTAGAATAATTGAGGTGCATATATCAGATATATCCATAATCATGTCAACACTTATGAATTTTATCCTCGTCGGTGAAAGGATAGGAAAGTCCCGAAAAGATCTCTTTGTGTTTGCACAAGCTGATTTAAAGAGGTGCAAGAGAGACAAGAACGACATGCAAAGCAAGAGAGAAAGAAAGTAGAAGCGGAGGAAGAGACTAAGAGATCAGAGATACAAGCACAGAAGGAAATGAAAGAGATACAAGCACAGAAAGAAATGAAAGAAATAGAAGCACAGAAATAAACGAAAGAGAAACAAGCACCGCAAGAAATGAAAGAGATAGAAGCACAGAAAGAAATTAACAAGATAGAAGCGGACAAAGAGGTATCATTGAGAAGACTCGAGTTAGAGAAGTCGGGTGCACACTCATCATCAAAGAAAGAGTAAGGGAGTATGTACAAGTTCAAACTCCCAATTTTCAATGTATCCATTTTTATGGACTGTTTTTTGTAAAGGTTTCAAATTAAGGCAACGGCCTTAAAGATTAATAAAGGACCGTAGGGATCACTGTTGACAGATTATTTAACAGGGTCAGCGTTAAAAGGAGTTTTCCAATTAACTGAGGAAGATAGATTAAATTATGACATAGTGAAGGAAACTTTGTTACGCAAGTACAGATTAAATGAGCAGGGTTATCATTTACAGTTCCACAGTGCGATGCCAAGTAGTGAGCACGATTTTGCAAAGTTTATTGCAGATATTAAAATGTTGCGGAACAGGTGGATTGACCTATCGGGCATTGTTAAAGATTCTGATGGCCTATGTGATTTGATCTACCGTGATAAGGTCATGTCTTCATGAAGCTCTGATTTGTTGGCTTTTTTTAGGAGAGAAAACCGGAAAATATTGTGTCAATATCACAGTTAGTACAGCAGTACATGACAGCACATCCAGGCAGATCGGTTCATAAATCAGCGGTGCCAGAAATTGTTACGACATGTGCAGCCAAGCGGAGTTAAGAAATACGACCATACCGGAGACAAAGTTCTTGTAGTGGGGAGAGACCCTATGATAGGAAGGCAGTACGTAACCGGTGGACAGAGACAGACTTCCGTACAGCCCCCAGAAAACAGCATAATATGACAGAGTTTGGTAATAGAAAACATTCTGGTTGTTTTAAATGTGGGTCACCATTGCATGGAGCGAAGTTTTGTGACAAGCCTGAACCTCAGTCTAAGGCCGAGCCTCAGACTAGTACTAAGGGTAGTCCACAGAAAAGCCAGCGTGAGGAGTACAGATGCTTTGTATGCAATGGTATTGCCATGGGAACATTCATACATGCAAAACACCCTCAAAACACTCCGTGGCACTGCTAAGACTATTTTTTTTGTTCTGACTCTCTTGGTAGCCTAATGGGTCTTGTCTGTCCCAGCACTTAGGTGCAGTAATACAGTTCTATGGTTTTAGAGGGTGGCAGAGTTTGCTTCTTTGGACTCAGAGCACATCATAACATGAATGGAGTAAGTCCACCGTGCTGAATACCGTTTATGTTTCCTGCACAGGAGGATAAACTGGTATGGTAGCCTTGTATGGTAATCTGGTTGGACTAGACGATCAAACAATTAAAGTTCCATCAGTGGTCTTGCAAGAGAAATCATCTCCTAAGTCTGTTGGACGATAAACGTCCATCGGAAATAAAATAAAAATATAATGAAGTTATGATAATTCATAACTATGAATAATCTATAATCTATGAAATACTCTGTCTCTTAACTGACGTTATAAGCATACATTGTGGATCACTGTTTTTTGCAAGCAATGACATTGGAGAATTTTTCAAAACAACAGTAGGAGTTCGTCAGGGATGTATCTAATATGTATCTAAAACATATTATGCAGGAGGCTCTCTACGATTATAAAACAAACATATCGATTGGTGGCCGACCTCTTTGCAATCTACGTTTTGCTGATGATATCGATCGTATAGCTGGAACAGAATCAGAACTTCAAGACCTTACCTCTAGACTGGAGAAAGTAACAAGAACGTATGGGATGGAAATTAATATAGAAAAAAGCAAGATATTGGTGAATAGCTATAAGAAACATGTTCCAACCAACATTACGTTAAATGGGCAAACGTTAGAAGAAGTTAACATCTTTTAATATCTGGGGTCCACTAAATGTAGTGATGGAAGATCAAGTAAAGAAATCAAGATAAGACTTGAGATGGCCTCAGCTGCCATGACAAGGCTGAATGTGATCTGGAAAAGTAACATCAGTTTTCCTGTGAAGATCAAATTATACAAATCACTTGTATTATCTATACTCTTGTATGGGTGTGAGGGCTGGACACTCACTGCAGATACGGAGCGAAAGATTCAGGCTTTCGAGTATAAATGTTTTAGAAGAATTTTGCTCATTTGCTATAAAGAGCACAAAACAAATGTCCATGTTAGAGAGAAAATAAACACCTATGCAGGCCATCTTTCAGTTCGACAGTAGTCAGTAGTGAAACGCCGAAAGCTCGCCTGGTTTGGGCATGTAACTCGTCATGACTCCCTTTCGAAAACGATCCTCTATGGAACATTCGAAGGTAAACGGAGAAGAGGAAGGCAAAGAAAATCCTGGGCTGATAACATTAAAGAATGGGCAGGGCACGGTTTTTCCACACTTGTACGCATAGCTGAGAATAGAGAGCAGTGGAGGACCCTGTCTGCTGATGCTTCCACCATGGCACCCCTACGACCCATGACGGGTTACGGGTTGAGATGAGATGAAGTGGATCTCACCTTATATCTGGCTGCCTTCATGTTTACAGCAGAGATTTTCCACATATGGGCAATGAGGTTCACAAACTGTGATGTTTCGGTCCATAGTAATACAATGTTTGAGAACCACTGGAGCAGTAAAATCATTTCGAGGTCATTGCCACCAATGGTTGGAGAACCACTTGGTTTTAATTTCCCGTGCTGCAGTAAAACCTTTTGAGGGTCATTGCTGCCAGGGTTTGAGAACTACTGAATTACATTTTTGCCACTTAAATAGTAAATCTATTTTGAGGTGGCCGTGGTCTTCAATCATTGGACATGGCATCTGCACTGGCTTGCACGCAAGTTTGTCATAGTTAAAACACTCCTTGTTCTATATGAGACAAAATTATAAGACATATGAGTGAGAACTCACTTATCAAGTTTATTTGACTATTGCAGGTGATGTACTTTATCTGACATGTCTTATTGATGATTGTCATTATCGTTCTACGTAATAAAAACGTCTATGTACTTTTCGAATATGTCCAGCCTGATTTATATTGTTGGTCAATCTTAAGACCAAGTCGTTCAAGTCACATTAGCATTGTACCACCCATAATCTCGAGTTAACAGTCGTAATACCAGCGACTTAACAATTACATGATGCATTTTATAAATGATCAAATGTAAACGCCTGTTTCATTTTATTTATCTTAGATCAAATGCCTGACAACAAAACATGTGAAGAGTACTGTGCCTTGGATTCAAAACTCATCTGCATGACAATTGAAAATGGTTTTTACAAATTTGGCGCAGATTTTTATGATGCCGAGTGGAAATGTAAGGTGCACAAAAGCAATTTACTTCAAGAAAGCATGTACAAGGATATAAAAGAATGTGTTCATTCGTGTAAGTTAATATTTACATCTTAGTCCTTTCTTCTTTACCCTAATTTTTATTACCATGTTTGTGTCTGTGTGTGTTTTTAAACAAACTGTTTAATTAGGTTTGGATAACATGCTATTTAAAAAAACAAATTAAAAACAAATTACAGCAACATTTCCACAATGTTATAACCCCGTGGTTATGATGAGCATTTGTTTTCAAGTGACATATAAACGCTAAAAGGGCGTTGTGGCAGCTTGTCACGGTACCAACGATTCTTATGTGTGGCAGTCTGCCTTGGTAGATAGCAATGTCAATATTGCCTGAGGTTGATCAGGGCACCACTTTGTATAATAATGTGGTCGCCTGCACCAACAGGTGGTTACCTCACTTGGCCGCTGTATGCCTAGGTTCTTTGCCTCAGTAGCTAGCGATGACATGATGATGAATGATTACAACACTCACACACAGCGAGACGACGCAACGCCAAGCAGATCTTCTATATAACTAGTGAACGCCACAGCCAACTGGAAATATTGTTTATTTACAATGTGTGGACCACTGCTGTTTCCTGGACCTCCAACAATTTTGGTCCGTCACCCTTCCTTCTTCAACACTCGCCCAGCATTGAAAATTTCCATTCTATATTATAATATCTAATCATCTATGGTTGTTCAAATGTTATTAGCATCCACCTCCTTTCTTCTTTAAAGAAAAAATCCTTGTATATTAATACATGTCGCTCTGGGTTCAGGTTATCGATGTGATACCGGACTCCTCTGGGGTTGTTCCTTTCCCTTTTATAGATGGCCACTCTCTTAGACGAGGAATAGGACTACTGTATAGATGTAAATAATTTCACTCTAAGTACCCTTTTTCTTCTGAATGAAGCCTAACTCGCTCCATCATTCTTCCGTCCTATCAAGAATTTCTACTGTCAATATGTTGGGTTAATTACCACCCATTCTTGTCTCCTTGTCTGAGAATTTGCACAACACATTCTACTTGACTATCGCCTTCAACATGGCCACCCTCGTCTCTCTAGCGTATATGTGACCTGCACTGCCTAACTCACGCTTCTGACTGTCGCTGAAAAGCGTGCCTAACCGGATTTCTGTTCACCTCTTTTTTCGATTCTCCGTCTCATGCACATTCTTATTTGCGCATCCCCTTTTTCTACTCTATCTAGACTTTCCTATCTCTGATTCTCATTATTCGTTCCCTTATCTGCCACATCTATATCCTTCATTCATAACCCTCCACTCCATCTATATCCTTATCCCCCCAAAATAAATTATTTATCCATAAGAGAAAAAATTTGTTTCCATGGTTGTACCGACACTACTGTATTTTTCCTATATACAAAAATCCTTAGCAATGTGCTGTTAGAACCCTTGTTCAACACATAACTAATTTTCGATCTCTCCAATGGACAATGTCTTTTTACACAACATAACTATTATTGTACTGGGAACATTCTTGACCCGTCCTTTTTATCAATAACTACATTCATCCACATCTCCTTCACTTTCATACTCCTAATGAAGAACAATTTATATTTCTCCATTTATTTCATTCACAATCGGCCAAGTTTATTTCCTGACAGTCACTCTTTCACTTCTGCTATCTCACACGCACCCCATTTTGCTAACCATTTTTAATGTATCACACACCTGGTATGGTTTGTTTGGCCTCTTTCTTCTCTCGTATAAAGCCTAAACATGTCTTCTGTTGTGTCTATCTATATACATAGGTCAAGATGGCGTGAGCCATTTAACTATCATTGCAACACTGAATTGCCATCCTCCTGTCCACCCTTTTCTAACTAAACTTCTGTCCATGATCTCCTACGCAAAAGTATTTGAAACTTCTTGAGTCTACTTATCTTAAACCATTTTTTGCTTTTGCCTATTTGCTTGTTTTTCTGCTGCTGACCTGTCACTTGACTTCCTCTTCCACTTATGTCTATCTCTCTTTACTCTATTTTTACGTCCTCCCCTCATCACTTTGTTTCATGGTTTCTCCATATTTCTTCTTTTTCCCACTGTCATTCTTCAGTACTCCATGTCTGTATCATGTTCCTGTGCCTTCTCACTTCTCTTTTCTTCTTTGTCCCTTTCTTATTGCTTCTCAATGTCCGTTCCCTCTCTGGAACCGCTCTTTGTGCTACTTCCTTTTCTTTCCTTCTCCACAACACTCTGTCTCCCCGTGTCTGAATTTCTTCTGTATATGTTCGGTGAAGGTTACCCTTAATAGATTCTCATTTGTAGTCTGGCAAATGCCGCACTTAACGCTTTAAATGTTTTTCGTTCCCTACCTGGAACGTTCTTAACACATTTCTCTTCTCTTCATATATTTCGGAGGAGAAAAAAAAATATGATTTCTCCCCAAAGTCTTCACAAGACTCCGGCCACTGCCGCAAAGTCTCTCTCCTCACTTCCATTTTTCTCTCTTTGCCATTTTCTCCATGCTCTCATCTCTTATCCATTTCCCATTGTTGTGTTCGGTGGAGAATGACTTCATTAAAAGTTTCCTCACGACTTAGCTAACGCCGCCATTTTCATACCTCTCCTTCCATCGTTTATCCGCCTCTGACAATTCCCTCAATCTAGTCTGCCTGATTGTCTCCTCTCCGCATATTTTTTTTTCCTTTACCAGCGGCACTTGGGCTTTCAGCCCTTCGGCCCAATGACATGTCATTGCGAGGCTGGGGAACCTGAGAACTTTCCCTCCAACCCGGGCAGGAGCTTCGCTCCTTCCCATCCACAGAGGGTTTATCACAGGAGCCGTTCAGGCAATTCAGTCAAATTTCCGGCCGTAAACATCTCTTCAAACGCTGACGCCCGGGTTTGAACCATGAACACCTGGTCGCCAGTACAATGCCGAAGCTATTACACCAGCGCGGCTCCCCCTCTCCGCATAATATCTCCACCTTTCTGTCCTGTTCGCAAGTATTTCTTCAAGGTTGTATACTGTGTACTCACGTTCTCTACTCCTACTTCTATATTTGATCCCTTCTTCCATGATTCTTCTACTATTCTCTCCTCTTCTGTAAGTCCTTTTGTGTCTGTGACTACCGTCTCTCTCCTGAGACACTACACTGTCTGAGTCAGTCGACACCGATTCTGAAGACCATCTTCGTCTACTGCTATGTTCTGCTTCATTAACCGTCTGTCGACTTTTCCTCCTGGTCGATATATCCTCTTCTTTGTAATCCTTCTTCTCTCTGTCCTCCACATCCTCCTCTTCATTCAACATTTCGATCACAAGTTTGTGAACTTCTTTTTCCCTTTTGATGAGTCTGTATAAAACTTTCCTTCCAGCAATTTCCGCACCTTCTTTGTTGATAAGGTGTTGAGATCGGCTCCTCTTAGTGTACTTTTTATCGTTTTTTTTAAACTCATTTACACTTGGTTCAACCGTTCCGATCATTTTCTTCGTTTTTATCTGATTTATGCATCCAAGATCACTGTTCTCATTTCCCGGCCAATAACTTCTATTGCCTTCGTGGTCAAGCTCGTCCGAACTGAAACCTTGAGCATATTCATCGGAGTCTATAAGTCCATCTTTCCCACTTGACGAATCGGATTCTGATTGTATTTCAAGCTGGTACTTTTCGTGTACTGTACATACTCCTTCCTGTCTCGTCTTAATCTTCTCCAAGTCTTCGAATAGTTTTTCCAAATCTGTCTGTCTAAAGTGGCCAAGTGACACGTTTGGTTGCTGTTGTCTCTACTCCACTGTCTAGTGTATGGAGTCCAATGGTGTCTCTGCTTATACTTTTGTGACCTATTTGTCACTCTACTCCTGTCAGTCTCCCTCTAATGAGTAAGTCTGCCTTTTCCCTGGTACGGCCTCCTGTGACCATAGTTCTGTGCGTGTCTACTAGTGTCGTAGACTATATGGTGGCGCACTCCTCTGTTGTTATATGTATATCCTCGGGTGTTACCATAGAAGGCATGACCTTTGTTAGCCCTATATCTAGAACCTGTCTGGTGAGAATAACAGTAATGACCAATTGGTGAACCTGGTCTCTCGTACCTTACCTGTTGATCACAAAATCTTGCCATGTGTCCAACATTTTGGCACCGGAAGCATCTAACGTTAGGTGTGACATATAATGTTCCTCTTTGTTGTCTTCCACTCCTCTACCTACCGTGCTGCTTTCTCCGTCTGTATACCTGGTCATTTTCCATCGGTTCTTCCGCTTCCTCCTGTATTTCCGCCTGTGCCAATCGGATGTCTAAGAATTTCCTAACATTTTTTTTCTGCCAGGGCAGCTGAAATTGCGTATTTCAGCGTCTTGTAATCCTTCCTTAACAACATTAAGTTTAATGTATTATTGTTCAACCTATCGATGAATATACCTACCATCTGATTGTCCATTTCTTGGAGGTTGACTTCTTGGCCCATGAATGTTTTTCTGCAAGATTCAGCAGTCTATCACTGAACATCTGTATAGTCTCATTCTTGTGTTGCTTCAGCTTTCTTAGCTGATGCCAAGCAATTTGTGGGTCGGACACGAAGGAATACCGTCTAACTAACTCTGCTTTAAGATCTTTCCACGTTTCATTGGGCGTGTGTTTAGTCGCCTTCTCATAAAATCAGTGACCAGACCAGCAGACGAAAAAAAATGCAATTTTCACTTTCTCAAATTCATTTGCGTTTATTTACATTGTATATTTATCAATGTCTGTAAGCCACTTACGGCATGCGTGTGGGTCACCTGTAAATATGTCAATATTACCTTTTATGTTCGCATATCTGGCGCTGTTGTCAACCTTGGCTAATTTGTCACTAATCGCCTTTACGAGAGCTAAGGTCTGACCCTCTTTCATGTTATGAAGTATCTCTTCGTTCTGCGCCATGCTACCTAATCAGGTACAATCAACTTGTTGATTTATTTCGAGGACTGTTCCTTTCAATTTCTTTGATTTCGTGAAGCAGTATATCAGGTTCTTGCTGTTCCTCATAAATTATGGTATATATATATATATATATAGACTCTGAGGGCCTGCTGGACAAAGCAGTTCTTGGAAATATTCTTTCCATCTAATCTATCTTCTGTTTTTGTTGGTGTTCCATTGTTGTCATTAATGATTGTTGTTGGACGGAAGCTGTCATTTCTCAGTCTTATAACTCTGGTACTTTTGTAAAAATCTATTGAGCATTCTTCACATATAACTGTTAGTTGCTCTCTGTATTCACGCCATGAATCTTCATTTTCTCCTGTGATTACTTGTTTAGCACTTCTTCTTGCTATTCGGTATTAAATATAATCGCATTGTGTCTTGGATTTTAGCCATATCTCAAAACGTGTTTTTTTTTCATTACGTACTGTGTCCTTGACTTTATCATTCCACCCTTCTGTGCTTTTCTTTTTGCCTTGTCTTATTTTCTTTGCCCCTCATTTTGTGTTCATTGTCTCTGTCATTGCTGCTTTGAAGAAGTTCGGGTCGTTGTTTACATTTCTTATTTCGTTAAACACAGTTAGGCAGATATCTTTGTCATTTCTTGGTATATATCTTTTCTGATATTTTCTTCATCCAGTGTTTTCAGATTTGCAATAAATGCGCGTCTCTGCCCTTTTAATACTCGTAGTATTGTTGCTTGGGTCATTAATACTGATTGGTGGTCAGTCTCTGTACTGATATTTAGGATGGCTTGACCATCTATTATTGTTTTACTCTGCCTTTGTCTGAATAATATAAAAATTTGAGAAAAAAATGAAGACCAAAATACACTAGCCTCTTTAGTAACGGTCAAGGATACCGTCACACGCCCATTGAGGCATATTGGGAATATGGTGTTAGGCTCATATTTTCTTGACCATCGGCACACTAGGGGTGATGTGGTCAGCATCACGGCGGCCGCATTAACCTTCCCAGAAGTTGCTCTGGTACCAAATTCTGGCTGGGTCGACCCAGGAGCCGTTTGCGGCCTAAAAAATATCCCACATCATCTAGGGATCGAACCATAGACTACTGAGCTAGGAAGCAAGTGCACTAACCACTATACTGGTCTGGTAGTTCCTTTGAAAACTGTACCCTAAGTCTTTCTCTTCTCTCATTTTCTTCCTGTCCAAGACTACTTTTTGCACTGACTTTATAAAAATACTCAGCAAGGGCATTAGCTTTTTCTTTATCTGTTTCTGCTCTCTTTGGTAGTTTGATTGTTGGCATTATTGTTTTCTTATTGTTCCCTTTGATTGCCTTAAGCTTTTTCCATACTTCTTTCATTTGAGTGCTAGGTTTAAGTGACTGACAAATCTCCTTCTAGTTAGTTTCTTTGGCTTTAAATATTATTCTATTAGATTCATTCTTAATATATTTATACACATCGTAGTTTTCTTCTGTTCTGTTATTTCTATGTTTTTGTAAGGCCCTTTTTCTTCTCTCATAAATTTCTGCACAGCTTTAATTCCACCAGGCAACTGGTTCTTTATTCCACTGAGTTTTTCTTTTCTTTTTAATGTTATTTATTGGTTTTAAGTGCTGTGGCATATTTTTATTTGGTATATATTTTATTGCTATTTTAAGAATTTCATTGGTCGGTGTTTCTACCCACAAGTTAGTATCATCTGATTCCATGTCTTTATATTCCATCACCTCCAGCTCTGATTGGAAGGCTTCCCAGTTTGCTTTTTTATAGTTGAAAATCGGTTTCTCTGGTTCTGGGTTTGGAATGACGTTTTCATGCATGGTTATTACAATGGGCAGATGATCTGAGTTTGTGTCTTGTAACACTTCCCAATTTACATTCGCTAGGTTGTTAGTTGCTATACTTATGTCTATTGCTGAGTCTGCCCTGTTAGCCTGTGGATTAATTCTAGTTGCAGTTCCATCATTTAGTATTAGCAGGTCATTGTTTTCTATAAAGTCAAGTAGGCGCTTTCCTGCATTGTCTACATGTTGTAATGGGAATTAAAATCGCCTACTATGACTGTTTTGGGGCCTAGTCTGGTGCTAATGGCTAATATTTCTTCATGTTTAATTGTGCCATTTTTAGCGTATACATTTAAGATTGTTAGATTGTTTGGTTCAGCTGCTATAGTGACCTGGATACCTTCTATGTTGGTTGTATCAAATAATTCCCAGTCTATAATTTCACATGTTTCGTTAACTATGACTGCGACACCCCCTCCTCTACCTTCTTTCCTATCGTGCCTAAGTATCTTAAAGCCCTTACAACTATTTCTACTATTTGGGTTTAAAAGTGTCTCTTGAAGAGCATATATAGTGTTAGTTCTTCCTGTCTCTGCTAGTAGGGTTGCAACATTCTTTTTGATACCCCTACAATTCCACTGAACAATTCTACATCCTTTCTTATCCATTGTTTATATTAACTAGTATCCCTTTTGTTTTGTTAGAACTATCAGTTTGCTTTTAGTTTGTTTTGGCCCTATCAGTACTTGAGGCATAAGGCCTACTCTTCGTGGTGATTCTTTTATGTAATTAAAGACTTTTTTCAATACTTGGGTTTGTAACGATTCTTCTGTTCTTTCCTCTATCAAAACTCTCTCTATGTGCTTGATGGTTTTTGTTACCCATTCTTTCCATTTGGCTTCTTGCTTTAGTTTGTCACTTTCCTTTTCTATTGCTTCTCTGTCTATGTTAATCTCCTGTCTCTGATTTTCTATCCTTTTTAGTGTAATTTCATTTTCCTCTTTTAGTTCAGATAATTTTACTAGTATCATTCCATTTTCTTCTTTTCAGCGCTGACAATTTAACTACATCCTGATAAATTTGGTGCTGTATGGCTTTTATTTCTTGAAGCATTGCCTCTGAACTTTTCAGTGCATTCTTACCTTCCAAGGATGTAGGTGAACCATCCGACTGGTTTTTTGGTACCGTTTTGTTACTATCTACCTGGTTCTTACTTTCTTTCACCAACTGTGTTTTAATCATTTTAACTTCCTCTTGCACACTCTTGATTTCTGTTATTACTTTAGTGCTTGTATATGTATTGTTTTCCTTTATATCTTTAATGACCGTTTTGAAAAGGGTTTTGGTTGTTATTGATTCCTTCAGTGCTTTTTTGGTCTGCTGTGGTTCCCTTTGCTGTTAATGCATTTTCTGTTTTCATTATCCTTTATATAGTCAGTATCTGACTTAGCCTTTTCGCACTGGGTAAAAGGGTGCGCACCGGCACAAAACCTGCATACTGTCTTCCCCCGGCAACTGTTTCGGCCATGGCCAAATTTCATGCAGTTGGAGTACTGCAAAATTGGGGGAATGTAGGCTTCTGTGTACTTTTAAGCTTTCCCAAATAGTACTGTCTTGGGGGGGTTCCCTCCCTTCTGTCGTTATTACTACCACAGGCGTTACTACACTCCCTTTTCCTGTTATTCGTTCCACGTGTACCAGCTTTAAATCTGGGTTCTGCTTGGCCAGGTTGTTTAAAACTTCCTCACCTGATAGGGTTGAGTTTATAACGTTTACCACACATCTTCTGGTTTCTTTTGAAATTTCTATTTGTATTTTTATGTTATGGGCCAGTTGGATCAATTTTGGTTTTTCCTGCAGTTCTTGTAGTAAAGTTTTTGTTTTTATCTGTTTCATTTAATGTTAGCATTACTCCACTTGTTTTTGTTTTTGTATTTTGGCAATTGCTGTTTTATCAATTACTTTTTCCGGGATGACCAGGATTTTGTCGTCCGGGAGAGATCTAAGCGTGGCTTCTGTTCCAGCTATTTGTGCACTTTTAACTTTGGGGGGGGGGGGGGGGGGGGGGTTCCTTTCGGTTGGAGTCTTCTTTGTTTTCTCCTCTGGTTTCCTGACTTCTTTTGGTTGTGTTTTTTTGGTTGTCCTGATTTTCATCTTCCCTGAGTTCTATATTTTTGTTAGCTGTCCTGGTTCCTGAGTAAGTTGCCTTTATTGTTTATGAATATTGTTGTTTTTACTTCTGAGCCTCCTTCCAGTTTTTCCTTTATTGTCGCTATCCTGTCCTTTATTTCTGTGTCTCTGACTTCAGGGTTCGTGGTCCTGTTTTTTCTGTCAGGTTTGGTGTTTTGTCCTTTTCAGGTGTCTTGGCCCACGCTTTGCCTTCCCCGGACTGTTCACTGGTTATCGGTGGCATTGTCCCTGTCTTTTAATTTGCTACTACTTTTTTTATTATGTGCTTGGTTTTGTATGACCTTTAATGTTTATCCTTAGTCTCACTGCTTTAATGTGTTATGTATATTCTTGCTTTTTCCTTTCTTTTTTTTAAATGTTATATTATTATTATTTAAGAAACACTTTTAAACCTGTCTATTAGACCTTGTTGAACAGTTAAATATAGTTCGAATTTTGCCAGGTACCTTCAATATATTTGTTTTACTTAAATTATATTTTGATGGTTGATTATTATTACTAGTAATCTGTGGTTTTTGGTTTATTTTTTTTTCCTCACTATAATTCCTAACTTATACAAATATTTAAAGCAATAGTTAAATAGTCCCTTAATACTTAATATTAACTGCAATAATCTAATACTTACATCAAACTACAAAGGAAATCACCACTTAAATTATGTCTATCAAGATGGCTGCGAGATCTCACTTAAGCAAGTGCCACGTGGCGCTTGGATCTATTTTTTCCCCCTAAAATTCATGAGTTATATTAATATTCCAATCGATACTTAACTAGTCACCAATTACTTGATTTTAAATGTAATAAGCTATTACTTAAATCAAACTAAAAGTAAATTGCCACTTATCTTTATTATGTCTATCAAGCGTATGTAATAGAATTCCTAAGTTATAATAATACTTCTAGCTAACAATTACCTAATCACCTAAAACTAACTGCAATAAGCTAATACTAAAGATAGATAATAAAACAATATCAACTTCTCTGAAAACTTGAGTAGTTCCATGAATTTTTCCACTGTGTCTCATCCTAAAAGGGACGTATCAGCCTTGTGTACTTTGAGGTTAGCAAAAATACGCCTGTCTGCTTCAGAAGTCGGAAGTCGAATGACTGAAACTTGCATGTATCGGAAATCTATTTATAACTATAACTCAGCTCTCGCTAAATACTGAAATCTCGTTGCTACATCTGACAACGCGGACAAAGGTGTTTATTTACATGCGTTTTGGACAGGATGTTAGACTTTGTGCGCAGGCATTTTTGGGCAAATAAAACTGTAAAGGGTTCATAATTCGGCCAAAAGCTTGCACATAAACTATGCAACCGCTGTACAAATCTGAAAACGAAAAAACATGTCCAGAATACAGGTAACCTATGCTAGTTGGCATGTGTGTCCAAGGTCAAAATTATTTGACTGGACAGCTCAGCTAGCAAACTTCAAAGCGGTAACCAGTAAGTTTAATTTATTGCCTGGCTAGCACTTCAAACATCAGTGCTCATATAGCCATCATTTGAAGTCATCCTGCAACTCATGTGGCAACTATGAGGCAAATTTCACCACCATCAGGCCACTGATAATGTCTAGCGGATGATTCTTTAACCCCAAAGGGATAAATTCATAACGAATGCTACGGTCAACAATCAGTCATTTAAATATCTTATGGACACTCAGGCCACATGCTGCATTGTTGGTTTTATGTGAGGCAATGGAATAAGGTTATCATGACTTAAACTATTAAATAGACAGCTGAAAAATATATAGTTCTGTCAATATATCTATCAAAGCATGGGCCAGTGTTGTGGTCATACAAGACAGTAACTTATGTTTACATTGAATGTAAGTAGCTGACATATGCAGTGGGATAAATTTGTTTCACCGAAAAAGTCAGTGCTTTAGCTTAGAGCTTACTCCAAGTAGCTGTATGCCATCAGAATTGATCAGCTTGATTTAACGAATTCAATCAATTGAAACGGTACCTTAGTTCAGGCAGCTTTGCAAATTATTTCCAGATTTTGTTTCTCTCATCTAAAGGATTTGGAACTTGCAGTTTATTTAAGGATCATTTGTATATTTGTCCCAATGCATTTCAAAAGTTTCACAAGCCATATTTATCCAAATGGAAAAGGTCAAACGTGAAATTCATGGACTTACAATGCAGGCATTTTCCATCTGTGTGATACTAAGGCTCAAAAGGGAGGGGGGGGGGGGAACAGAATAGTAATGCTGTAACTTTCCAAGCATGGTAAAAAAGGTGACTAACCCATGCTTTAGAAACATAGTCACTAAACTTGTCCACAATATGAACAAGTCATCTAAAGCATGTAGTTTAACTCAGACATCCAAGTTTGAAGAGAGTCCTATAAAGGAGGATTCAGTGAAAGCCAATCGGATTAGTCTATGGAGTCACCTCCTTTCATTCAGGAACATCTCCAGGTTGGACACCTAGAATGTTCAAACACAGAATGAGCTACGGAAAAAGTGCACAGATTGCAGCATAAAGGTTAAACCATAAAAATGATATCACGGAACAGTGTGAAACATGTGGAATTGGAATAGAAAGAAGAAATTAGACACAAGAGAAAAAAACTGCCCACAGGACGTAAGAAAGAAAGCGCATCACATAAGGAAGGTGCGGCTCGTACGCTGTCGAAGAGCAGAAGGCATTCACAGAATGGAAAGCTATGGGACTCAAACTAATATCAATAACATTCAAAACTGGTAAGAAGAACATACAAATGAATATCATCAAAGTTAATCATCAACTAATGACAAAGAATAATCTTTGAAAGAATAATTTCACACAAAATGATATATGCATAAACAAACAGCTTAGATCATCATTACATGATGTAAGAAATGGAAGTGTGAGCGTTGTGTTAAAAACTTGCCCGCCATTTTATCGGATATTTGCTGTTACTTTTTCCTCACGTTAATACGTTCATGAGTCATACACTTTCAATGCCAGCACACACAAAAAACATTTTTAGAGGAGAGAAGTGGCATCAAATGGCAATTCAAGCTTTGAAGATCGTAGGAATATGCAGCGGATTAGATAAAGCTGATGAATAGTTTTTATCAAATACTTATTAGTAAACTGCGGAACACTGGTCTGATGCGAGTGTCTGCCTGGTGTCCCGTGACACCACGAAAGAATTTCAAATATAAAACTTTACAAATAATAAGTTGTGTTATCATCACCCACCCATCTATGGGAGTTCTTCTTCTTCCTCGTTCGCACTCAAACATTACTGGCTCTACATTAATGGCTCTAATAAAGGCCATAGTCACATCAAGGTTCTAGACATTTTCAAACAGTTTTTCGTGGAGAGAAGTAAATTGTTGCCATAATAATAACTTTGGGTGGACCCCGGCGAGGCAAGGGGTACAACACTCTTCCCACCTTGCGGGTCACCTTGGGTCGAGTACCATCTCGTTGAGTCATATTTGTATCGGCCATCTAAAAGGCGGTTTGCGTTGCATTATGTTGTGTGCCTCGCAGTCCTGTGCAACTGACTTCAGCATGCATTTATTTGGGACTGCTTCCTTACTTTTTTGTTTTTCGTGACTTCCCTGCAAGGCAGTAGTTTTGTTTCATTATATTACTGGTTTCTACAAAAATGTAGAAAACTTGTAAACGTCACAATTTAAACAGTCATGTACGGAAATGATGATCAACACTTCCAAAAGTATGCCTGATTGCAAACATCAAGCAAAGTCTAAAGACAAAGAAGCTGCTAAAGAACCTGAAATTTACTGACCAGACTCACTAACCTTAGTAACTGGAAAACTGGCTGAGAAAATGGTGAATCACAGGCTCTGCTGGTGGCTGGGAAGAAACAAAATCATCGATGATAGTCAGGCAGGCTTTAGAAAAGGTTCCAGAACAGACGGCATACTCTTTCATTTTGTGAACACTAACAAAATCAAAAAAACTTAGATGCATTCCAAGATGGTATCCACATCACAGCTGTATTATCGATCTGCAGCAAGCATAAGAACAATGCGGAGACATGGGTTTTTCGCCAAAATGACAATAATAGCCATACACGGAACAAATGTACCTCTGGATTTAAGCATTTCTAAATAATAGAACAATATAAATAACAGTGGAAGGCACTAAATCATTCATAACAAGCAACAATAAAATAACACTGGAGGGGGATTATCTCAGGGGGCATCATCAATTTGTTCCCTCTTTTTCATAACCGACCACCACTTTGAAAGTATCAAAAAGCAGTGTACACAAATTAAATGTTCATTTGGACAGCAGAAAGATACAACAATCTGGGACCAGCTAAATTAGTAGAGCCTTAGATACAATAGTTATGTACTGCAAGCTCTGGAAACTAAAAATAAACACGTAAAATAAAGTGCACAGCTTTTTTCACCTGGAGCATCAAGGAAAGTAAGAACGTGTACCAACTAAAACTCGACGGACAAATACTTTGGAGAAGAAAATCCAGCTTACTGAAGAGTGGAGCTTGACAGACAGCTGCTCCTCATAAATTTCATGCCCAAAATGAAGACAAGACCATCAGGTACCTGAACATTGTGAACCATTTTGCATGCACCAGCTGGGGAGCTGGAAAAGTAAATTTAGACAGCTCTACCTAGAATTTAATTGATAAGTCTTGGACAATAATCTACTATAGCAGTCAGCAATGAACAAAACAACCAAGGTAGACAAGTCAATAATCAAGCTCTTATGTTCATACGTGGGGGCATGAGAACCAGGTCAACAGCAGACTGTGACATCATCACAAAAAAAGAACTTATGGACAATGACATAAACATGCTGTCATGGAATAAGAGGGCTATGGAAGAATAAGAAAAGAATACATGTGACAGGGTGAAAAAGGGATAAATAAAACGTTATATGACAGGGTGAATTTTATGGCAGTATCTCTTTTCAATGTTCTTCTGTTGTTTTACTGGCTACCGCCAGAGATGGTGAATTACAGATGTGACTGGAAATACAACCCAGGTAGTTCTTTTGAAGACTCGTAACAGTGTTTATGTTTTAGGCTGTAAGATCGTCGAAAATATGGTAGTATTCTATTCTCGATTACCTGGTGTAAACAAAGGACACTTCCTACTGACGTTCAGGAAATAAGTTCAAGCTAGTCTAAATTTGAATAAATACCTTTATTTAGTGTCTGCACACTCTGACAACTTCATAATAGTTCACAAATACATGTTCTTCTGTGGTATACAAACCAGTCATCCCATGAAATATCACACAGCCATCGGACTTACAAGATGGTCAAAACTGCCTCGCCCATCCCGTGCTCAAAAACAACCCACTTAACTCCCTTCAAAAAAAAAACAATAACTTCCGTCGTAACTTGTATCAATTCTACCCCAAGTTTTGATAACGTCATTTATGAACACTATGATTGAATTATTCATAGGATTTGTGGCTAGTATTTATTACTAACTAGACACGCTTAAATACTTAGTGTTTAAATCTTGCTTAAGTATTCTTACCCTAACTCTAATAGGGAGCAGCACCTTAGTGCTAATCCGACGTAGTAGTCCATACTGTCACATACGCCCGGGGCCACTAAAGTGTATCCCGTAGGGAGACACTTTATTCCCTTGAAAAAAAATTACTAACTCTAAAATTATTGGGGTTCATGTATCCCACCAGAAATCATGTCGGAAGAAATACAATAATCAATAGATGGGAAGGATGGATGAAATAATACCAGTAACATTTAAAAAAAAGGAATCATGAAGGGGTAGGGACTGATGGACATAACATAATCGAGGGACACATGGAAAGACTAGGGAGGACATGGTAGCTACAACTAGTACTAATAAGTGGCCAAAAAATATGGACAAAATAGAACAGTAACTGAACAATCATCAACGAACTACCAAACGCTTTTTATAGGTTGATGTCTATGTTAGAGAGACGATAAACACCTATGCAGGCCACCAAGAACCACTTTTGTCAGTAGTGACACGTCGAAAGCTTGCCTGGTTTGGGCATGTAACTCGTCATGACTCCCTTTCGAAAATGATCCTTCAGGGAACAGTCGAAGGTAAACGGAGAAGAGGAAGGCAAAGAAAATCCTGGCCTGATAACATCAAAGAATGGGCAGGACACGGTTTTTCCACACTTGTACGCATTGCTGAGTATAGAGAGCAGTGGAGGACCCTGTCTGCTGATGCTTCCACCATGGCACCCCTACGACCCATGACGTGTTACGGGTTGAGATGAGATGAATCATCAATATCTCTCAAACATATGCGAATCATAAAACATGACAACGAGTTAACGTCGCAAAGGAAACCTGGCCACACACAAAAAAAGCGGATGCACAAAATGGCTGTCACCCTACACTTCACTGAAGTGGATGATGGAAAAATGAATGGAACTAATGGAAATAAACCACAAAACTTGATGGCAAAGTATGGGCAAAATGGGTAAGTCTCATAATTTAAAAAAATGACTACGCCGGTATAACAATAACCGGAAACAATGTATGGAATGGAAACATGGTAATCAACTGACTGGTACACAATGGATAAATGGGCAAATATTTAAATCACATGTATGAGTGTCGGTGTAACAATAACCGGAAATTTCAAACAATCATAACGCAATATGGAGTCGTCATCATAATAAATCGTGAATGATGCCAACATTCGTGGCGGGTGAAGATGTACATTAGTAAAACACTTTTATTTGGTACAACAGAACGATCTAAACACCCAAAAAAATCTGGGCACAATCTTACGTCAAAAACATGGCAAAAAATCATAGGGGCACAAAAGATGGTCAAATATTAGATCAGTCAAAAATAATGTGACATAATGACGCTGACGCGTGTGAAAGAGAAATACATCAAATACAATATATCAGGATTGCAGAGATCGTCTGAGTTGGTGGATTTCCATCAGCAGTGGTCGAAAAGATGTCGTGAGGGTAACTATCCATGTACTGGCATAGTCGGCAATGTCTTTCTCGCGGACAAAAGAAATGACTTCCCTCCATAAATAACGACTATTGGACTTCATATCAGAACTGGAAAAATGCATAATGTCTGTATCAGAGGTCTCCTAGGATGCATAACGATTGGTCTTCACTGTAGCATCAGGATCAAGCAATTCAGCAGGATGAGTATTGTGTAAGAGAACTGCTTCGGAAGACACGAGAAACGGTGGACATCATGATAGAAAATGATATCAGGGTAGGAAATGTCAACATGACAGGAGTTGGCTTCTGGAGGTAAGTAAAGTTCAATTCGTAATCATCTTCGCGAAAATATTCATTGCTTCCAATCTTTCAATAGCTTGCTATGGCAGGCGAGGATCGTACTGTGTAAGTTGGGAGGTAGGAACAATGGCATGGACAACGGGAGTGGACGAGAAATAACGGGAGGGTCGGGGTGGAGGCTGTGGAATGGTAGGAGGACAAAGGAGGGGAATACGCAATCTACGGGACGGAGGTGTGACAGGGGGAGGCGGAAGGGAGGGACTACGGTGAGGAGAATGAAAAGAACCACGGGAGTGACAAAAACGGGTACGCACATGGGCGGCCCGCTGGTGAAGATACTTAGGAAGGGGGGGCAGAATCGCTAGATGAGGTCGAATAACGACGTTTAGAGGGAAAACGAGCTGGGGGAGGAGGAACATCAGGTTCAATATCAGAAAAAGCAGAATCGGGGGAAGAGTCAGATCAGAGGGAGGGGGAGGAGAAACATCAGGTTCAATATCAGAAGAGTCGGACTCAAGGGCTGTATCAAGGTCGGATGGAGGCGGAGGAAAATAACCGGAGGGAGGAAAAGCGGGGTCAGAAGAGAGGTGAACAGAGGGAGGAAAAGCAGGGGCAGAAGCGAGGTGAACAGAGAGAGGAAAAGCGGGGTCAGAAGAGAGGTGAAGAGAGGGAGGAAGGGAGGTATGGACAGGAGCTGTGGCAGTAATAGGAGGTACAATAATATCATGCAGAGGCGAAGCATAAGAGGGGCCTGGAGTCATGGAGGGTAACTCAGCCATATGGGAGGGAGAAGAAGAAGTTCGCGATCTTATTGAGTATATATGGGCCTTCCAACATCCTTTTGTCGCCATGACACAGCTTCGTTCGTTTCTACATGCACTATAGTTTATCTCCCATATCTTTGTTTGTCTTATCTCTGCAATGAAATTTCTTATTGTCATTCTATCCCTTCTCCTGTTCAGGCTGTTCCAATGTCCTGATCGGAATTTGGGAGTACTGAAGAGTTTCCCCGATTCATTAGGGGTATAGGACGGGACTGTGCACGTGAAAAGGAACGCGGGGGGCCTTGGGGGGGGGAGGGCACATGATTGGTACGAAGCCATGAAGGTTGGCGAGGTCGTTTCTGCCTGTTCTGATCATGTAGTTGTTGTGGCACGGGATTACTGTGAGGCTGCGGACTGCATTGTAACCGCTGAAAACAGCTGCGCGAGACATGTCCCCGTTGCCCGCAAGTGTAACATATTATTGAAGCCACGTGATGGACCTGCGACGCTGGTGGGTGGAGCAGGCGTCGAGGCTGGTACTGATGGTGGGAAGCATTAGTGTAAGGCATTTGTGATCTTGAAGGTTGCTGCCAAGAGTGGCGGCCATGGCTAACGTCCATCGGTTCTTCATCATATTGGTGTTCAAGACGAGGCTCACGACCGAGACGGTTGGTAAATTGTTTCTTCACATTGTCCTCTGTGATGGCCTGTTGTATTGCATCTGTGACTGTCTGAGGATCCTAGCGGATCAAATGCAATTTAAGTGCGTCGGATGACAAACCATCAATGAAAATACCAACAAGCTGCCGATCAATATCTGCAGATGTGGAAGAAGAATCAATGAAGGCATCTTCAGCCAAGTTTAACAATCTGTCCGCATAAAATTGTACAGGTTCCTGTCTGTCCTGGTGTACCCTACGAAGAAGAGTTCAAGCGTGCTGACAGTCAGTTATGGATGAATAGCGACTGACCAGTGCCTTCTTTAGTGAAGCGAAAGTTTCTGTAGGGACAAGTTGTGCACGACGGCGCAATAAATCAGTTACCAATGACTGGGAGGAGAAGAATGCAACACGCTTTCGGTCCTCATCGGTTGCCGAGGGGATCAAAGACACAAACTTGTTAATGTCAATAAGCTATTGTCGAAAGTGAGAAGCATCACCGTGAAACGGCTTGACAATGTTATGGATATTTTGGAAGTTGGCACTCTGTGTTACGGAGCTGACAGTATTAGCGACCGACTGTAATGTGTTGGTGAAGTATCAAGAGAATCAGGTAGAGTTTGACTCGCTGCCTGTTGCTGTGACAATTGTTGTTGAAGAAGTTGGTTTTTCTGTTGCAACAAAAATACTTGATGCACTAGCTGTTGAATAGGTGAATCCATCATTAAAAAAAACAGTTACGAGCTGGTCACGGGCACCAAATCAAGTCTTGTGTGACAGGGTGAGAAAGGGATAAATAAAACGTTCTGTGACAGGGTGAATTTGGTGGCAGTATCTTTTTTCAATGTTCTTCTGTTGTTTTACTGGCTACCGCCAGAGATGGTGAATTACAGATGTGACTGGAAATACAACCCAGGTAGTTCTTTTGAAGACTCGTAACTGTGTTTATGTTTTAGACTGCAATATCGTCGAAAATATGGTAGTATTCTATTCTCGATTACCTAATGTAAACAAATGACACTTCCAACTGACGTTCAGGAAATAGGTTCAAGCTGGTCTAAATTTGAATAAATCACTTTATTTAGTGTCTGCACATTCTGACAACTTCATAATAGTTCACAAATACATGTTCTTCTGTGGTATATAAACCAGTCATCCCATGAAATATCACACAGCCATCGGACTTACAAGATGGTCAAAACTGCCTCGCCCATCCCGTGCTCAAAAACCACCCACATAACTCCCTTAAAAAAACAATAACTTCCGTCCTAACTTGTATCAATTCTACCCCAAGTTTTGATGACGTCATTTATAAACGCTATGATTGAATTATTCATAGGATTTGTGGCTAGTGTTTATTACTAACTAGACAGTAGTATATAATGTACCATTTAGGTATCATTCAGGAGGAGTGCAGGAGGAGCGCCAAGACTTTTATATAAGGAAAATCAGGAGGAGCGGCAAAAGGAGCTTGACTTTTATATAGAGATATATTAGTTCGATAATGGCGGGTTGTTTATTTACATAACAAGAAAACGCTATATTTAGACAATAGGAAGATATATTTAGACAAGAAGACGATATATTTAGACAATAGGAAGACGATATATTTAGATAACAAGAAGACGATATTTATTGAGACGATAGTTATACGATATATTTAGACAACAAGAAGACGATATATTTAGACAAGAAGACGATATATTTAGACAATAGGAAGACGCTATATTTAGACAATAGGAAGATATATTTAGACAACAAGAAGACGATATATTTAGATAACAAGAAGACGATATTTATTGAGATAACAGCAAGACGATATATTTAGACAACAAGAAGACGATATTTATAGACATATATTGAGACGATAGTTATATTACAACAGTTATACATACATAGGTAACAAAGAAGGGGATGACGATGCATGGGTGTAATGTAGCGGGCGGGGTTAGGTTCCGGGGATTTTTGTGTATGTGTGGTTGTGTTGGCGCGCATCTAGAGGTGGGAGTGAAGATGGGTGTGTATGTGTGGTTGTGTTGGCGCGCGTCTGTGGTTATGTGTGTGTGTGCGCGCGTGTGTGCGTGCGTATGTGTGTGTGCGCGTGTGCGGCTGTGGTTGTGTGTGGGGGGGTGTAGCAGGCGGGTGTGCCACCATCGAGAGGTGGGATTGAAGTGTTAAAGACCTGACTATACTAGGACCAGCGACTCGAGGTGGGAGTGAAGTGTTAGAGACCTGACTAGGGCTAACATCTAGAGGTGGGAGTGAAGATGGGTGTGTGTGGTTGTGTTTGCGCGCTACTGTGGTGGTTTGTGCGTGCGTCTGTGGTTGTGTGTGTGTGCGTGGGTGTGTGTGTGCGTGTTTGAATGTAGTTGTGTGTGTGTGTGTTGGGGGTGTAGCAGGCGGGTGTGCCACCATCGAGAGGTGGGAGTGAAGTGTTAGAGACCTGACAATACTAGGACAAGCGACTAGAGGTGGGAGTGAAGTGTTAGAGATCTGACTATACTAGGGCTAACATCTAGAGGTGGGAGTGAAGATGGGTGTGTGTGTGTGGTTGTGTGTGTGCGTGCGCGTGTGTATCTGTGTGTGTTCGTGTGTGCGTGAGTGTATGTGCGCGTGTGGTGGTGTGGTTGTGTGTGTTGGGGTGTAGCAGGCGGGTGTACCACCATTGAGAGATGGGAGTGAAGTGTTAGAGACTTACCTATTTTGAAACGTATCCAGACTTGTACTAGTCAGATCTTGATTACTCGAAAAACTAATCGATAGTTGACGCGTTGGCGATGTGACCAGACTTGTGTTAGCTGGGGCTTGATTACGCGAAAAAAACTAATCGCTAGTTGACGCGTTGTCGACGTGAAATTTTGTTTTTGTGTGTGCTGGCATTGAAAGTGTATGACTAATGAACGTATTAACGTGAGGAAAAAGTAACAGCAAATATCCGATAAAATGGCGGGCAAGTTTTTAACACAACGCTCACACTTCCATTTCTTACTGTTGGTATCAGTTTTCATATTTCCACTTCATAATTTTTGTATCGGTTTTCATATTTCCATTTCATTATTTGTGGTATCAGTTTTCATATTTCCATCTCTTACTATTGGTAACACTGTACTTCCATCTCTAGGTGTTGGCTCTGGTCATGTCTTCAACACTTCACTCCCACATCTCACCGCTGGACCTGATTATGTCTCTAACACGTGCAGAGCACACACATTTTTTTTCACATCGACAACGCGTCAACGATCGATTAGTTTTTTAGGGCACAATGGGCTAATCACCTGTTTGCCTTTCACTTTGATTATATGTCCTGCACAGGAAATTTGTGTTCTTTGGGTCACATCTACACCTCGTTTTACGGGGTAGAAGAAGTTCCGATTATGAGATGAGATGAGATGAGACTAATCAACTCTCTGTTAGCGCACAACACCAAACACGGATACCTGTCCTACTACTTGTGTTGTGGTGTAAAAATTAGGAAATGGAAATATGAAAACCGAAACAAAATTATGAAGTGGAAATTTGAAAAACTGATACCAAATGTATCCACATAGATAACAACGTTCTGATGAGCCCAGTTTTGAATAGTGTACCTATACCTAAACTTCAACGACATACACAAAAATATCCTGTTATTGCTTAAGAATACACTACCTCCACAATAACTGGTCAATCTACACAAGTCTGCGGTGTGACCTCTTTAAAAGTGACAGTGAAGAATCATCATACACAACACCAGACAAACCAAAATCAATATCACACACACACACACGCGCGCGCGCGGGCACACACACCCAACACACCCAAGATTCGTCACCCCGCCAGCCAAAAAAGGGTAGTACGGGACAGTGATTCTCGCACTATTGGGTTTACACTGAGTGAGTAACGAAGAAAGTGGGTCTCACGTTGTTGAAAACAGGGGTTCTCGCGTTGAATAAAATAAATGTGTATGAGTGTAATTTAATAAAACAGACAATATTATTCTCTCTGTTTGTCACAAAACGAACCGCGCTCACGTCTGCGCAATATATGTATATTAAGAACTTAACTGTGTGCCGGTTTATTGTAAAAAAAATGATCAGTAATATTGTATAAGAGATGGGTGATATTTTAGTTAGATATATAAAGGTAGAAAGAGACCAAAGACAAAGCCTTAGACTTCGTAGGATTAGCTTGCGTCTGGGTAGCGAGTAAATATGTGGAAACTCGCCCTCTAGTAATGACACATCTATGAACTTAACAAGTTGGAAACCGACAATTGCGAGATATGACAATTATAGTACGGAAGTGTGAACTGCCTATATGAAACTTATGATGTTAAGTACGCAGTGAAAATATGACACCAGTGGTACCAATAGTAAGAGATGGAAATATGAAAACTGATACCAAAAATTATGAAATGGAAATATGAAAACCGATACAAAAATTATGAAGTGGAAATATGAAAACTGATACCAACAGTAAGAAATCGAAGTGGGAGCGTTGTGTTAAAGACTTGCCCGCCATTTCATCGAATATTTGCTGTTACTTTTTCCTCACGTCAATACGTTCATGAGTCATACATTTTCAATGCCAGCACACACAAAAACAAAATTTCACGTCGACAACGCGTCAACTAGCGATTAGTTTTTTTCGCGTAATCAAGCCCTGGCTAACACAAATCTGGTCACATCGCCAACGCGTCAACTATCGATTAGTTTCTCGAGTAATCAAGATCTGACTAGTACAAGTCTGGATACGTTTCAAAATAGGTAAGTCTCTAACACTTCACTCCCATCTCTCAATGGTAGTACACCCGCCTGCTACACCCCAACACACACACAAACAACCACACCACCACACGCGCACACACACTCCCGCACACACGAGCACACAAACACACATACACGCGCGCACACACACACAACCACAGAAACACACCCATCTTCACTCCCACCTCTAGATGTTAGCCCTAGTATAGTCAGATCTCTAACACTTCACTCCCACCTCTAGTCGCTGGTCCTAGTATAGTCAGGTCTCTAACACTTCACTCCCACCTCTCGATGGTGGCACACCTGCCTGCTACACCCCCAGCACACACACAACCACACCCAAACACGCATACACACACCCACGCACACACACACAACCACTGACGCGCACACACACCACCACAGTCACGCGCCAACACAACCACACACACAACCCATCTTCACTCCCACCTCTAGATGTTAGCTCTAGTCAGGTCTCTAACACTTCACTCCCACCTCTAGTCGCTGGTCCTAGTATGGTCAGGTCTTTAACACTTCACTCCCACCTCTCGATGGTGGCACACACGCCTGCTACACCCCCAACACACACACACACACCCGCACACGCACAAACACACACGGACGCACACACGCGCACACACACACGAATACACACACACACATAACCACAGACGCTCGACAACACAACCACACACACACACCCATCTTCACTCCCACCTCTAGATGCTAGACCTGGTATAGTCAGATCTCTAACACTGCCCTCCCACCTCTAGATACTAGAGCTAGTATAAACAAGTCTCTAACACCAACACACTACCAACACACAACGACACGCCCGCAGTACAAAATGACTCCCCTCGCTTCAAAGAACGCTCTTAGTAACCTAATCCAACATTATAGATTTTTTATATTTTCCGTCATTATCGACTTTTTAAAAATATTTTATATATATATATATATATATATATATATGTATATATGTATGTATGTATGTATATATGTCTAAATAGCACACCCAACAACACACAAAAAGCCATCACTAACCTACAACCCACTATACATCGTCGCCCACGCCAGCGCAAAAAGGCTCCACTCGCTTCAACAACCCTCTTAGTAAACTAAGCCAACATTACCGATTTTTATATTTTCCTCTTTAACTCAGGTATTCTTTTAAAAGAGATCATTAACTATATACTTCTATCTAACACTTCACTCCTGAGTCATACACACAACCACCAGCTACACCCCAACACACACCCATGAGTCATCACCGCCAGCCAAAAAAAAACCAATACCCGCCAAGTCTCTAACACTTCACTCCTGAGTCATACCACAAAAATCTCCCCTAGCCTACACCCCACTATACATCGTCATCCTCCCCCGCACAAAAACAATACCCGCTTCCTTAAAAAACCCCTTAGTAACCTAAGCCGCCGTTATCGATTTTTATATTTTCCTTTATTATCGATTTTTGTATTATATATATATATATATATATATATATATATATATATATATATATATATATATATATATATATATATATATATATATATATATATATAAATATATATATATATATATATATATATATATATATATTTATATATATGTATATATATATGTGTATATATATATATATGTATGTATATATATCTAAACAAACACACCCAACATCACACAAAAATCCCCCTAACCTAACCCCGCATGCTACATTTTTTTTTTTTTTTTTTTTTTTCCTTAACCAGCGACACTTAGGCTTTCAGCCCTTCGGCCCAATGACATGTCATTGCGAGGCTGGGGAACCTGAGGACTTTCCTTCCAACCCGGTCAGGAGCTTCGCTCCTTCCCATCCACAGAGGGTTTATCACAGGAGCCGTTCAGGCTATTCAGTCAAATTTCCGGCCGTAAACATTTCTTCAAACGCCGACGCCCGGGTTTGAACCATGAACACCTGGTCGCCAGTACAACGCCGAAGCCATTACACCAGCGCGGCATGCTACATTACACCTATGCATCGTCATCCCCTTCTTTGTTACCTATGTATGTATAACTGTTGTAATATAACTATCGTCTCAATATATGTCTATAAATATCGTCTTCTTGTTGTCTAAATATATCTTCTTCCTGTTATCTCAATAAATATCGTCTTCTTGTTGTCTAAATATATCTTCCTATTGTCTAAATATAGCGTCTTCCTATTGTCTAAATATATCGTCTTCTAGTCTAAATATATCGTCTTCTTGTTGTCTAAATATATCGTATAACTATCGTCTCAATAAATATCGTCTTCTTGTTATCTAAATATATCGTCTTCCTATTGTCTAAATATATCGTCTTCTTGTCTAAATATATCTTCCTATTGTCTAAATATAGCGTTTTCTTGTTATGTAAATAAACAACCCGCCATTATCGAACTAATATATCTCTATATAAAAGTCATGCTCCTCCTGCCGCTCCTCCTGATTTTCCTTATATAAAAGTCATGCGCTCCTCCTGCGCTCCTCCTGATTGATACCTAAAAGGTACATTATATACTATTCTAGTCACGCTCAAATACTTTGTGTTTAAATCTTGCTTAAGTATTCTTACCCTAACTCTAATAAGTGGCAGCACCTTAGTGCTAATCCGACGTAGTAGTCCATACTGTCACATACAAAACCAGATAGTTGGTTGAAACCTTAAAGCAGATTAAAACAAATATCACGAATGCAAGTAGTAACAACTACAGCTGAACAACACCACCCCCACAGACATGAGAAATAATTGAAACTTTATGACCCAGTCCATCTTCCTGGAAAGGATTTAAAATTACTCATAATAAAAACCGCACTTGTGGATAACACAACAATTAAAAACACGAACCAACAGCACTGAAGATAGCTACTTTCTTCTTCTTCTTCTTCCATCCTTAGCCGACGACCGACCAAGCAGTCTGTGGCCATTACGCCTAGCGGCGCCTTAGGGCAACAAGAAATTATCCGTTGTTCCGTTACGCCTAAAGGCGTTTATTGGTACAACAGAATATTAATTGTTGTTTCCGTAATCAGTGTGACTGGCAAGCGGGTGATCAATCCGCTGCGCCATAGCTACTTTAGAGACTACAAAAACTACTCTACCACCGCTGTGCATACATAAACAGAAGGCTCTGCCAATAAGGCCACCATAAACACTTGGCTTGAAGCTTACGTTAAATACCAAAGTGGCAAAACACTTGAAATAAGTGAACCATGTGGATAATTTAGTGCTAATCACTATGCAGAAAGGACAGCAATAAAAAAACAACGATTTCCAACAATACTCAGCCAATTTAAATAAAATATCTATAAGCCTCATATATCATTATCTTCAATGATTCATAAGCAACACTTCAGGTTTCAGAAGAATACCTCCAAACTGAAAATAATAAAATAATACAGCTGACTGAAACAAGTGGCAGCCTGCTAAACAACATACAACATCAGAGTCACTCTCCAGTGGGCACTGGAGACATACCAGGCGGTGAAAAATCAGACAGACTAGCAAAACTCAAACAGCCGTACCTAATGAAATACATAATTCAAAAATACAATTACTAACAGCAGCCGTAATTTAATAATATCTGACTATTTTGACGTTACATGTGTCCATGTTTATTATTTTTTAATCTTATGTTCAATATTCATGCTTATCGACATTATTTCAGCTTTACAGTTTTCTTCTAGTTTTTTTCATTTTCTTTTGTGTTTTCTGTTTCTGACTAAAGACCATTACTTCGCCTTTACTAGACAATGTACCATTGTTTTTGTGCGAAGCCTTTACCAATCATAGCTCAGCACTTTTAAATAACATCTTCAGTAACTTTCTCTCATATTTTATTAATGTTTGTTTCTGCTGTTTGCAGAGTTTTACATTGTGAATTTTTGTATTTAGAAACTCAGTTATAAAACATGTGTTCTTCAGATTTATGGAAAAAAAATCTTACTGCAGTGTGGCTGGAGAGTGACATTAAAAATTACGACAGTTTACCTGTACTCAAGGTGATAGGAGAATATAATAAACAGACAGACCAGAAGAAATACAATTTCATATGTGTGAGAACAGGTAAGAGAATATTATGTTGCAATTTATAGTAAACATAACGAGTTGGTGCAAATGAAAATTGGGTTAGGGTTTTCAGAAATTGACTTTCAAACTTGTCCAGCAGCAAAGAAAGAAACCCCACAAAACCAATTGTTGTGATTTTTTTTTTTTTTTTTACAAGCGAAACATTATTATAAAGTACAGTACATATATATCACTTATGTATTTTTTTAAACCTTTTCTGTTTTCAAAACCTGAAGGTTCTACAACATTAACCAGTTTGCTTCACACATTTTCCTGAGCTGTTTTAAATGATTTTAATTGGATACAGAAAAGCGAACAGAACAAGTAAAACGCTAAACATGTTTACTTCAATTATTTATCAAAATAATGTTTCACACACCTTTCTCTTTCAGACATGCTTATCTCTACCAAAGCTGCCACATTAAACAATTTGTTTGGGTCACAACTGCAAACACAAATATTGACAGAACGGATCTAAGAATAATCAGAGTATCTTTTTGAAGCAAGTAGCAGCTGTAAGATTAGATAATAAACTTGGCAGTTTCCAACCAGTGAAACAGGGAGTGAGGCAAGAATATGTTCTTCTATCTGATATAGTTTCTCTCTGTACATTGATAACATTATGAGGTTATGAGGTGAATCAACCAAGAATATGTATTGGAGGGTATACCATCATAATGTACGCTATGATGATGCCATAGTTTGCCAGTAAATATTGAAAGGGTGTTGAGCTCTTTAGCAGTCAATGCCAAGCTGAAGAATTTGCTGTGTTTTGCAGCTGTTGAGTGGTGATGTAGAGTGTGTTTATGATTGTTGGGGAGCCCAGCAATAGCTAACGTCTTTCTGTGAAGATGTGACCGCTTGGCATACACTCAAATTAATACGTGTTAAAAACCAAGTAAAATGAGAAATAACAACGTTAAAAGCAGTTAAGACATTTGTGCACAAAATACAGTATCACTCAAAGTTCACGGCTTCGGGAAAAGTTGTCCCAGAACAACAAAGTAATAAGTGCCTGTTTATTGAGTGGAAAAATTTGAGAGAAGTTGCAAGTCATGGGTTTTTCCGTTGCTAAAGTCGAAATAACAGAGAGTCGTGTGCATAAAAGTCGAAAAACTGAGGAGCGGAGTGCAAAATGTAGATGTTTGGTGCCGAGTGAAAAATAAAGCATCGTGTGAAAATTGGCAGGAAAAAAGAGTGGGCAGTATATAAAGAGGAGACTTGGGCGATTGATAGGAACCCAGGACTTGTACAGATTTTAGGAGTCGTTAGGCGAGAGAATTTTTACATAACTTCGTCTTTGAGATTATCAAGACACGTTGTTTTTTAACTTGACAAGTTTTTCAAGTGAGCCTAGTATGTTAAAGTAGACAGTTTGTATTTTACCCTGTCAGATATATTATTCCTGTGGATATAATTTTCATTTTGTTTTGGATATTCACTACTTTGGGTAAGAAAGAAATACGTGCTTCATTATTGTGCCAATGACATTTTGCTGTTCCAATCACGTTAATAAAATATATTCTATTTTTCTACATTGCTGCGTTTTCCTTGAAACATTACGGTTGGATTATTTGATTAAACCACTATACAAGACATTGCTTTTCACTAACCATAAAAAAGGTACGAAAGAACCCTGGGTTAAGGAAGAATAAAATAAGGTCAAGTATTTCCATCTCAGGCGGTCAGACCTGTAACGACTTGAACTAAGAAACGTACAAGAGTTAGCGCTCTTCAAAATATTTACCTGCGGTCAACCATTAACGGAACTGACCCGGTCAGCTGACGGACACACACACATTCTTTTCATTGATGCCGCGACCTGCGCACAATTAGCTGCACGGTCACACATAGTCCTGGGCAAGTGAGCAGCACATGCTGAACTGTCTCACACGAATGGGTGCAGTTGTGGCTCATGTGTGGGGCTTAATTTGTTTAAGTGCTTGTTGAGTCTGGTGTATTCTGTTGTTAGTTAGAAGATTGTACTCTGCTCCACCCGTGGTAATTTATTACTGTTTGTCATTTTTGTTGGAATGGATCATTTCTTTATACAGTTGACATTCAAAAATCCGGCAACCTCCGGACCTGAGGAGTGCCGGATTGTTGAAAATGCCGGATTTTTTATAGTTATATATGCTGTATATATTTAACAGAAAATGACTACCTGTACAGTCCTTTAAAGAAAGAAAATTAAAAACTAAATGAAAAGCAAATGAAATTTTAATGTTCATCAACTAAATAAAACAGTTCTTCAGAACGGCTCCAGAAAACAGTGGCGCGCCAACGCATTAAATTAAAAAATTCGCTCCGAAATCTATGCCGGAAATCTGAAGGAACCGGATTATCGATGGCCGGATTTTTGAATGTCTACTGTACAAGTCATGTCCATTAGACCCTTTTGCCCATCGGCTCAGCCATTCGTCTTTGAAGTTGTTTTGGAGAATTCGTTTAGCCATCAGCATGTTTGCTGGAGTGTTTGTCTGAACCATGTTTGCTCCTAGTTTTGCTAGCCTGTCTGCTTTATCATTGCCTGGTATGTCTGTGTGCCATGGTATCCACTGGAGAGTGACTCTGATGTCGTATTTTGTTAGCAGGTTGTCAGTTTTTTCGGCCAGCTGTATAATTTCTTTATTGTTTAGTTTGTAGGTATTCTTCTAAAGCCTGAAGTGTTGATTTTGAATCAGTGAAGATGATGATATCTGAGGGCGTATATATTTCTTGTTTGAATTGGCTATCTATTGCTGTGAGGGTGGTGTTAATTGCTGTAACCTCTGCTTGGTAATTAGTACAGAATTTTCCGCATTGTTCGAATATTTCTAGTGTGCTGCTATTGGGCTATTTTACTTAAGCTCTATGCTGGCCTTGAATGCTGAGTCATCTGTGTATGCATGTACGGCAGTGCTAGTGTACTTGTCTATAGTTTTTAAAGTAGTTATTTTAAGTATTGTTGGGTTCGTGTCTCTGGTTAGTGTATGTGACAGGTTATGAAAATCGACCGCTTTGATCAGTACACTTTATTATCACCGTCACTCCTCATTCTTTTTCAATCAACTCATCCAACGTGGGTTTCCCACCTTTGCTTTCCTCATTAGCATACACGGGTTATTGCGCAAAAGCCATGCCTTTTGCTAGCTGTCTTACTTGTTTTTTAGCCACGCCTACCGGCCTTCTTTCACGCACAATCTATGCAGTTATTCAGACCCAAAACTGACATTTCGCACTAAGGGGACGGGCCAAGTGCGTTTGCATCAAGGGCGATAAGACAGAAGACGTACCTTGGATGGGTTACATTAGACAGGGGGAATTAAGCGAATGCAAAAAGGAGCGATAACCACTTTTACCGACCATCCGTTTGTTTGTGTTTCCCCGTGGACGCAATTAGCAGAGAGAGCCAAGATCAAAAGACGGTTTTGCTCTTTGTAACATCTACGCGGTCGGCAGGAGTGAGAAATAAAGCTTTCATTCAAGAATCGACCGCAGATTTCCCCAAAATACGGGCTAAGGCGCGATATCTCGCACTGGCTAGTGAATTTATACCCATTTCGTATATATGCCACGTCCTCCAAATTCAGTTATTAGTCGCTCCACAAATTCGTGAAGAAAGTATCTAGCTCGCTATTATAAGAGCCATATTACAATTGGATCACTATATACGTGGAGATATTTCATTTTTCTGTGTTGCGGTAAATATATATATATTAGCAATTAAGTGATTTAACGTGTAAAAGCTTTTTCATTATATTTTACTGGGTTTTTCCTGTGTTAATTGAATAACGTATAGCTAATTATTCCAGCTGTAACCGTAAATTTAATTACAGGCATACCTCGACTTTCGTCGCTTCGAGTTTCGTCGCTTCGCTCTTTCGTCGGTTTTCAATTATAACCACATTTCCAAATTTCGTCGCTCGCTTCGCTCTTTCGTCGCATTTCGTCACCATCGCGCGCTATCTTGTTTCTTTCGTCATTCAGTCTTTGAATAGAAGTCGTTCGGTGTGCACTGTTTTTTTTAAATTGTCCGCATTGAATCTCTTATATTTGTGATTAAACATATTAATACTACTTATTTTTGTGATTAAAATAACAAAACTATTCAAACTATATTATTTTTTGTGATTATACTGTAAACAGTTCATAGTTATTTTAGTGATAACAGTCTAATGACAGTGTTCATATCGTGATTATAAGACACGTGTACAGTTTTCATACTGTACCTTTTTGTGTGATTAGGCCCTATACAGTACTACTTATTTTTGTGCTTTAATATATTCATAATGGGTCCTAAGTGTAGTGACAAAGTTAAAAGAACCCATAAGGTTCTCAATTTGCAAGAAAGCTTATCAAGCTTAATGAACAAGGCATCTTAAATGCTGAAATAGGCCGCAGGCTAGGTGTACCTCGCACTACAGTTAGCACAATTGTAAATAACAAAGCTAAAGTGTTAGAGGAAATTTAAAACGCTACGCCAGTGCATACCAAACCTATTAGAAAGAGACACAATTTAATTGGTGAGATGGAGAAAGTGTTAAATGTGTGGATTGAAGACCAAGTCAGCCACAACATTCCTCTAAGCCAAGATCTTATCCAGGCTAAAGCACAAACTTTATTTAATGCAATGAAGGCTGAACAAGGCGAGACATCAGCTGAAGAGACATTTTGAGCTAGCAGGGGCTGGTTTGAGAAATTTAAGAAAAGGTCAAATTTGCATAACATAGCAGTGAAGGAAGAATCAGCTAGTGGTGATACCGCAGCTGCAGAAGCTTTTCAAGTGGAGCTTGAAAAAAATTATAGAAGAAGTTGGCTACACAAAGCAACAGATCTTCAACGTAGATAAGACGGGCCTCTTTTGGAAGAAGATGCCATCCAGAACTTTTATTGCCAAAGAGGAATAAGCAATGCCTGGATTTAAAGCTGCCAAAGATAGGCTTACTATGTTGCTAGGGGCTAATGCAGCTGGTGACTGCAAGCTAAAGCCTCTGTTCATTTATCAGTCTGAGAATCCTAGGGCCCTGAAAAATTATTTAAAGTCTTCCTTTCCAGTTCATTTCAAGTCCAATAAAAAAGCCTGGATGACTGGTGAATTATTTACAACTTGGTTCACTGATAATTTCAAACCTGCAGTTGAGGATTATTGCCAACAACAGAATATTCCCTTTAAAATCCTACTGCTCTTGGATAATGCTCCAAGCCACCCAAGAATTGTGCTTGAGGCTCACCAAGAAATTAAAGTTGTGTTTCTGCCTCCAAACACAACTTCTTTGCTGCAGCCTATGGACCAAGGATTAATTTCGTCATTTAAATCTGACTATATCAGACGGAAGTTTGCCAAGGCTATAGCTGCACTAGATGCTGATGTTGATGAGGAGACGGACGTTTGCCAAGGCTATAGCTGCACTAGATACTGATGTTGAAGAGGGGCCTAAACAAAAGAAATTAAAAGCATTTTGGAAAGGATTCAATATTCTGGATTTGAACGGGTTGCTGTCGACATTTTAGGACACCTAGAAAGGACTAAAAGAAGGAACAGGTTTATCCCAACCTTAGTCAACACATGCACTATGTGGGCCAAAGCTATACCGCTAACATGCACGGATTCCAAGCATGTCGCAGAAGCCCTAGTGCAAATATTTACACCGTTGGGATTCCCTCAACAAGTTTTCACGGATAACCGATCCCAATTCCGTAGCCTGTTAATGGAGGAGATCTTTAAGATTTTGAGGGCCAAACACATCCACACAAGCCCCTACCATCCGGCCGGAAATGGGCTCGTGGGGCACATCAACGGCAGCTTAACCACGATGTTACGTAAGCTGGGATTGGATAAACCTGAAGATTGGGACCTGTTATTCCTGCAGCCTTATTCGCCTACAGGGAAGTTTCCCAGGCATCTACAGGGTTCCCTGCAGCTACACTTTTATTCGACAGGCCTGTAAAGGGGACGCTAGAAGCCTTACTTCGGTCCCTGACAGACCAGAAGGCTGACGAGACAGTCGTCTCAGTCAGTAAATATGTATCAGAACTTAAGGAAAGGTTAAAACTATAATGGGCCAAGTGCGTTTGCACCAAGGGCGATAAGACAGAAGGCGTACCTTGGATGGGTTACATTGGACGGGGAATTAAGCGAATGCAAAAAGGGGGCAATAACCACATTTACCGACCATCCGTTTGTTCGGGTTTCCCCGGGAATGCAATTAGCAGAGAGAGCCGAGATCAAAAGACGGTTTTGCTCGTTGGTAACGTCTACGCGGTCGGCAGGAGTTAGAGATAAAGATTTCATTCAGGAATCGACCACAGATTTCCCCAAAATACGGGCTAAGGCGCGATATCTCGCACTGGCTAGTGAATGTGTACCCATTTCATATATATGCCACGTCCTCCAAACTCAGTTATCAGTCGCTCCACAAATTCGTGAAGAAAGTATCTAGTTCGCTATTATAAGAGCCATATTACAATTGGATCACTATATACGTGGAGATATTTTCATTTTTTTCTGTGTTGCGGTAAATATATATATATAATAGCTTTTTCATTATATTTTACTGGGTTTTTCTGTGTTAATTAAATAACGTATTTCTAATTTTTCTAACTGTAACCGTAAATTTAATTACTCGCTATTTCCCAGTAAGAGATGCTTTAAATTAACTAATAATACGCTAGGCGATTGATAACTGACGGAAATTTATTTCTATTTATCATGTGTAATTTTATAAGTGATTAGTGTTAATATCTCGTGTTAAAAGCGATAAGATTAGCTGGACACCCGTGGTTTTAAATATAATTTAATAACGGAGTGCTTAACAGGTCTTACCTAAACGCGTGTTAGGTTTGGATATTTATAATATTGTTAATACGTTTGTATTTTCTTCCTAAAAATCTAGGTTTATCATAACCCTGCGACCTAGCAGTCATACGGTCTTATGTTCTTGTAAGCATCCAGAGATTATAGTTGTCAAAATCTTCGTGTTGTGACCCCTGTGCGGTCCACCTTTTCCATTTATGAAGAGAGGTCAAATCAAGACAAACAAACAATAATTATAATTTTTAACTGGAACCGAACATTCCCAGAATATATTTTTTCATATAAATATTAGCAGCATACTGTGGCAGAATTTATGTACTCATTTATCTGACCCATGACAGGAGTTTTCCACCGGATATACTTAAGAGAACTCACTGTTCATACTCGGCCATCGCCTCAGGGAACAGCCGATTATTATAATTTACCATTTTTCCATCACGTCACAGAATGTCTCAGCCACCAGAGGCTAGACCCCACAGGACTATAGGTATTATTTGTTCCTATGACGGTGACTACCACAAAGAAGACTTAACCCTACCAACTACCTGCAGGAAACATAATTATCCAGGAATATAATTACCACCCTAACTTCAGCGACTCCCTGAGATTAGCAGTCAGCAACCAGGATAGTCTGGGGCTGAAATTGGCAAATACTCTGACTCTATATATATATAGGCATAGTACATGTTAGAGTTTATTTCATGGAATATCTGCGACAACCTTTGGGTAAGCAAATCTAAAAGTGGCCACTGTCTGTGTGAAGTGTGTGAATGGAAATAAAGAAACATATTATCTTCTGTGTTACCATCAGTATATTAATCTTCTTTTTTTCTCTCACTAATCTGAGTAGTCACGGGAAAGATTAAATTAGGAACCTGTTCTTTTCCCATACTGACTATTTCTACCTCACTGTTAAAATTAATCTTTTGGGTTAATTACCTCTGTTAGGAGCTTCTTTGTTTTCCTTTTCCAGAGGGAGGGCCTATTGAGATAAATTTTTTCATCTTGTCTGTAAATTAGACTTTTATTGATGTAAATTGCTTAATGTTGTGATTTTTCTAGTGATAATAAACTTAATAAAATTTTGAGTTATAGTGTTGGTCAAACCTCTGCCCATATATGTTATCCATAGTTTGTTTTCACGTTCGTGCATATTTTTGTCACACAAATTGTGTGTACATGAGTGTAGTGTAACTTGTATTTTGTACATAGAGAGAGAGAGAGAGAGTGCGTCTGTTATTTAAATAGAGTCGTAAGGATACCCTGGATTCGAGCAATTATTCAATCCAGAATCTGTTCTTTCTCTTACACTATCACCCTCTCGCGAAAAGAAATCTATTTCTTACACCTTACTCTCAGATAGTTATCACTATCACCTCTGCTCGGACGGGACCATAAATATCTCAGTCCTATCTTATCAAAAAATTACGACAGTGTGCTATCCGTGAGTGTGGTTTTTTATTATTGGAAGTTTTAACTACTTTCTGGGATAAATGACTGGGTATTTGTAGAAGGTCCGAATGTTGTGTGATGATATAACTTCTGTTGCCAAGGGCAGGTAGTGCTGGCACGTAAAGTATGGTGTAGACTTAGGACTGGTGTGCATGTGTAAAATAGTTGCACAGTCATACAGGTACAGTTCCAACAGGAACGTCACACCAAATCACGATGTATGGAGTCAATGAATGTTGTAAAATCCTTGTGACGTTTATATTATTTAATGAAGACGCCACGTTGACGAAAATGCGTAGACATAAACAAGTAGGTACATCATCGATACAATCAACAGTCATTGTTACATCACATAGTTCATACAATACTGGACGGTAGACGGCATCATAATAAGGATGAATCATATTTATGTGAATGCATCATAATCAGCCATAGACGTAGTCAGGCAGAAATAAAACTCCATCCCTTTCCGTACTAACAGCTAAGTAACAAATAGGAGACTAAGTCTAAGTCCCTTTAGTTGACTTCAGTAAGACCGACACATCTTCTTAAGTCCTCAAAATATCCTCCAAATTCCTTTAGTTATCCAAGATATCAAATCTGGAACAAGCAGTAGAGTTTAGCAGGCAGATAGTTCTTAGGACATGCATCCATCGATGCAGTAACAGCGAACGTGATTCGTGAGCTGACGAAAAATTCTCATAGCGTAGACCCTTCTATAATCGGGCTACAAACAAAATGTCAATCTCGAAGGATATCGATAAGTGTCAAAAATGTCATTACCTTTACTTCAGGAAATAAACATATAACTCACAGGCTTCCAAGCACTTAGAATCACCACAGATATATCATCTCCAAAGGAACAATATGAATAGGACATTATTTCCTGAACAGTTTAAGCACAGACGCTGGCAAACCAACATGCGTCTTGCTTATCACGAATCTATCTCCACTCTCAATGTCGGGGCGGAACCCGTGCAAAAAAAGCGATCAAGACCAGACATGCGCAGACAAGCGAGACTCGAACGGTGTTCAGCCACACTTACGAATCAAAGAATATTCTGGAGAACAATCGTACAGATTCGAACCTAATAAGGAAATGAATTTTGAAACATTGCGATTGCCAACTGTTTCTAAGAACTGACGACCTGAGCGCTCCGTATATGGACATGACTCAAAATCGTTCACACAAACTATCGGCAACTCTCGTCACACGATTAGACAACTAGTAGAAATAAAAAAGTGACAACAATACATGAGTTATTTCCCATGCATTAGAAAATAAATACATAGACGAAAAACGTTGCAACAATCATCGCAACAGTATTGTTCAATTATTTCTCGTGTCTGCTGGAGGGGGTGGCGTTCTGCTATAGTTGTTGCTACTTGTAGTGGTGATTTTTGGTTTAGTCTGTTAATGGGCTTCCAGTTTTCAACCAATAGTCTGTTTTAGTGGTCTTTTCTCATTCTTCTATAGCGCCCTGTAGCTTCCAGAACAGCATGTTTACGTCGTAGGTCTATACGTTCTACGTTTGCATCAATTTCACAAGCAGCTGCAGGTGTGGTTCTCATTCCCCCACATAAGAACCTTAGAGCTTGGTTTTGGACTTTGTCCAACTCTGCTGGAGTGATTTTCCTCATTGCCTACTGCATCAGTAGGTTTTTATCCATGAATGATCGGACATATCCCATGTACAGCTGTCTGAGATTTCCTTTTTCTGATCCCCGCTAGTGCTTGCAAGATGTTTAACTACGTTCAAGCGTCTACTGACCTTATCTTTCATTTTGTGCATGAAGGCATTGAGGAGTAGTTATCTGTCAAGCTCCACTCCTAAGTAAGCTGGATTGTTTTCTCTGGACGGTAGTTGTCCATCGAGTTGTAGTTGGTACACATTCTTGCTTTCCTTCATGTTATTGGTGAAAATTGTTTACACCGTTTTCTGGGTGTTTATTTTTAGTTTCCAGAGCCTGAAATACACAGCTATTGTGGCTATGGCTCTGTTTAGTTTTGCTTGCGCTAGTTTTTTTGTATATTTCTACTGTCAAAATGAGCAGGTCATCTGCATACAGTGTTTTTGATACTTTCAAGAATGGACGAAGGTCATTTATGAAGATAAGAAAGAGGGTGCTTCTTCTTCTTTTTTCGTTCGCTTGAAATATATTGTCTATATCTGCAATGTTGTTTCTTGTATAAACTTCACTATCTTTTGTAGTTCATACAGAAGTCCGTATAGTTTTGATTCCAGTGTTGTTTCCCTGGGCCGGTGGGTTTGCCTCAATATATCATATTCGGGGCAATCTTGAAGTACGTGCTCCGCAGTCTGGAGTGCCTGTCCACATGTACACATGGCTGAATTGCCAATCTTGAATTTTGTATACCGTACATGTGGCTGCGGAGTCGGTTATGTCCTGTTCTGAGGCGCAGAATGATAATTTGTTCTGATCTGTTTATAGCTTGGTAGTCATCCTGTGTTGGTGTTGGTGACTTTCTGATTGATTTGATCATCTCTTTCTTCTGATGGTACGTAACTGGTACGTCCGGATGCTTCTCTGCAGCACCTTCTTTAGCCAGTCGGTCCGCTCTCTCGTTTCCAGATATTCCACAATGAGACGGTATCCATTGCATAGCTTCCCTGCGCTGGTTGCACAGTTCAGTGCCGAACCTTGCGGCAATCCCTCCTCCAGCGTTGTTGTTCGTATTGTTCTGTTACTGCTTCTTCTTCTCTTCTTTGATCCTTATGCGCAGATAGTCAAAGCAAACAGTGGCCATGACGCCTGGTGGCGTCTTGAAGGGCAGCAACAAATTGCTTCCACTTTGTTCGGTCGGCGGCCCTCCTTCGTACAGTGCCCTAACTCTGTTCATTCTTTGCATCTCAGCCTCCACAGTAGTCCGCCAAGTTGTTTTTGGTCGGCCTCTCTTTCGCTTTCCTTCGGAGGGTCCATAGCATAGCTGTTATTTTAATGGCGTCATGGTCCATTCTGAGGACGTGGCCAACCAAACTCCAGCGTCTGTCAGCTTTGATGGTGTGCATATCTTCTTGGTTACTCCGAATAAGTAGTTCATGGTTGGTGATGGTATTCGGCTAAAAGATTCGGTGAATTTTCCGTAGGCACATTATGTGGAATTAGGACAGTTTCGACATTTCCTTCTCTGTTAATCTCCAGCATTCCGCACCATAGAGAAGCACACAACGTCTACTGCTCTCATATACCTGTCACAAAAAGTAGGGGATATTGAATTTAAAAGTTATCCAAAGACAATATATTTCAAATTAGTTCATTTATTCCTTCGTACAAGTAAACTTGAGCATCATAACAAGACATTTGCGGTATAAGAAGTGTTATGGCCTTACTCACATGATTTTAGTCGCACTGGCAACCAAGGCGGGGTAGGTACTTCATTTTCACAAAAATATTCCAATATTTCTTAAAACGTGTAGGGCCCCCGTTTGCCGCTAAACATGCATTGCAACGACGTCTCATACTGCAAATAAGCCTTCTGATGTTGTCTTGAGGAATTCTCTGCCACTCCTGCTGAAGGGCCTGGGCTAACTACTGAAGAGTCTGTGGAGCGGCTGGACGTTGTTGGACGCGTCTATTCAGGAGGTCCCACAAATGCTCAATAGGAGACAGGTCGGGGGACATCGGCGGCCACCATAACGTTCGGATATGCTGCATCTGAAGGTGATCTTGGACGACGCGAGCACGGTGAGGACGTGCATTGTCATCCTGGAAGATGAAATCTGGTTCGTGCCGTTGAGCAAATGGCACAACGATAGGCTCGATGATGTTGTCACGGTAGTAGAGCCCTGTGATATTGACCTGGCATATGTGAAGGTCGGTCCTGTCATTCATACAGATGCCTGCCCACACCATTACACTGCCACCTCCATAACGGTTGTGTGCAACAGTTGCAGGAGGTTGGTAACGCTCACCTCGCCGTCGCCAGACACGTATTCGACGATCATGAAAATCTAAAACGAAACGGGACTCATTAGAAAACATCACTGATACCCACTGTTGGTTGGTCCACCGATGATGACGTTGGCACCAATCCATTCTTGCTCGCCTGTGTTGTGGTGACATGGGCAAAGCTACAAACGGTCTGCGTGAGGCCAGTTGCACTTGGTGCAAACGGTTTCGTACTGTCTGATTTGAGACCCGTATCCCAGTGGTCTGTTGAAGGTGTTGCTGAAGTTGAGTAGCATTTAGAGTCCGAGTTCTGAGGGCCTGAGTAACAAGAATTTGATCTTGGCGGCGTGTAGTGACTCTTGGGCGGCCAGTCCGAGGCAGATCAGCCACTGTGCGGAATTTTTTATACCTGTTCCACAGTCTGCTGACAACTGACTGTGAAACATTGAGGTTTCGAGCAACATCCACTTGCCGACTTCCGGTTTGCAACATGCCTATGCCTATCTATCTCTGCTGTTCTGTCAAACGTTCAATGACGAAGAAAAGAAAGTTTATCTGTTGGTGAGTCTTTTTATACCTGTCCATGGTGAATTGTGTTCATCAAACCCGAGATACACGAATTTTTGTGAAAAAGAATAATGTGTGAACTTTACGGATGGGCCCCCACCTCTGTTCTTGGGATTGGCTTACTCATCACGAGTCACCAGGTCAACATGATATTGCACGTGAGAGTGGAGAAGAGCGTGCTCGATATGTCCATACAACTATAAAAATACGAAATCCACTCTTTTGTAAAATAATACATACCATCTTAAAATATCCCCTACTTTTTGTGAAACGTATATAATCTTAATTTGGTGTTTGTGTTGTACTGGGAAGACTTCCAGATGTTGTTGATTCTAGCAAAGGCTGTTCTCGCTTTATTCATTCTGTTGCTGATGTCCTTGCTTGTTCCGTCTTCCATTACACGTCGAACACGCATCCTGTGACCTATTTGCTGATGACTGTACTATCTACACGAGTGATACGAGTTGCAACACACTCGAACTATCGTTACAAAAAGATACAGACAATCTGATTAAGTGGAGCATCGGAAATCGCATGCTAATTAATATAATTAAAACAAAGTGCATGTTAATATCAACTAGACAAAAATTACAAAATTCTGAGAAAACAACACTTCAGATCTATATTGGTACCTCACCAATTGAAAACGTTAATGAACATAAAACTCTAGGAATAGTCGTTGACCAGCATCTTAATTGGAACTCACATGTTCATGCACTGACTAAGCAAACGGCACAGAAAGTTTACCAGTTAGCTAAAATCAAACATTTCCTAGATGAAGATGCACGAAAATTGTTCTATGTATCTCACATACAAACAAACCTTGACTATTGCTCCACAATCTGGGATGGTTGTTCTATGTCCAACACAAAAAGACTCCATTCACTACAAAAGCGTGCAGTGCGTCTAGTTTCTGACAACTGCCAAACACAGTGTGTAGATCTATATAAATATCTCAAAATACTGCCTCTAAGAAAGCGCTTTCTGTTCAACAAAGCTAAATTTGTTCACAAAATCCTGTCACAGAATGCTCCAACATATCTGCGGCCAATGTTCAAATACAGTGAAAGACGCAGTCAACGCCTTAACAAAATACAAGTGCCCAAGCCTAGGCTTGACTTATTCAAGAAAAGCTTAGCTTACTCTGCTGCTCATCTTTGGAACTATCTTCCACATTATCTAAAACATAACAACCTCAGTCCCTATTCATACAATCGTAAACTTTTCGAATACTTTATGAGTTCTGATTATCTGCCCCCCTAATATGATTATTTTTCCGAACAAATGGTATAATATCGAGTGTAGGTTTAATGATGATGTTAGTGCTTTTCAACATATTTTGTTTCATGGTAATACTTAGTTTGTACTTTTCAACATATTTTATTTCATGTTTATAATTAGATACTGTGAATGTGAGTATGCTATTATTTTACCTGTACAACGTTGAATTCCTTGAATTGATGGGTAAATTGTATGTGAGAATAAATGAAATCAGTATAAAAGACGGGAGAAAGGAAGGGCAGAATGTCAGACGGGCCTGCGTGCCCAATTCTCAACCCTTTGAAAATAAAGTTCGTTCGTTCGTTCGTTCGTTCGTTCGTCTGGTGTTACTATGCATTCTTAGTATGTAAATGTGCCTGTCTGTTCTAGCTTCTGATTCCTTATTGTTATTGGCTCAGGATTGCCCACAAGGGTGTCATGACCTCTAGCTTCTTCAGACTGATGTTCAGACCAACCTTCTGGCTATACTTATTCAGTCTATCGGTTTTCTCTTGGATATGTTGATATGAAAAGCGAGTAGTGCAACGTCATCTGCATATTCCAGGTCTTCCAGTATAGTAAATGTTGTCCATCTAATTCCTTTTGGACTGCTCTCTGTTGGCGGGGGCATCACCCATTCTATGACTGTCAAAAATAAAGTTATTAATAAGGGGCATCCCTGTCGTACTCCTGTCGTCACCTTGACAGTTAGGTTGCTCAACCCACAACTGCATGTAAAGTTACAATAGAGGCTTTTTATAATAGAAACAATTGCAGCTAGGAATTCCATAAGCCCTCAGTATTTCCCATAGGCTGTCCCTTTGTATGCTGTCAAAAGCCTTTTCAAAATCACCAAAGTTAATATATAGCTGTTTCTGCCATTCTGAGCACGGTTCTATAATGCTCCGGAGGGTGAATATATGATCTGCATATCTTCTGTTCATTCTGAAGTTCTGTTACTTAGGATGGCTTTAATCCAGAGATACTTTTTTCCATGTATACCTATTTTTGTCATTTTGGAGAAGATCCCGTCTCCGCACTGTGTCGTATGCTTGCTGCAGATCAGTGAATACAGATATTGTGTGCTTATCCTCTTGGAATGCATCTAAGGTTTTTTGTACAAAATGGAAGAGTTGGTCGTCTGTTCTGCAACCTTTTCCGAAGCCTGCCTGATTATCATTAATGACTTTATTACTTTACAGCCACAAGTAGAGCCTGTGATTAACCATCTTCTCTGCAAGTTTTCCAATTGCTGAGGTCAGTGATACTGGTCTGTAGCTTCCTGGTTCTTCAGCTGGCTTGTTTTTCTATAGAATTGATTTGATATTTGCAGTCAGCCAAGCTTTAGGGAGTGTGCGTTATTTCCGTGTTCTGTTAATGAAGTGAGGCATTAAAGAAGAGTTGGCCACTCGAAAAGCAGCAGCAGGGAGACTTTTTCAGGCCATAAATCGAGGATTCCTCAGCAAGAGAGAGGTTGGTAAGAAAACGAAGATGGCTGTATACCGCTCCACCTATATCCTAGTCTTGGCATATGGATGCGAGTCATGGGCAATGAATACAACCGACAAAACCAAATCCAAACCTCAGAAATGAGGTATCTGAGGAAGGTGGTTGACGTAACAAGAAGACACATGGTCCGCAACCAGACGATACGCCAAGGCCTAAATTCCCACCCCCTGCAGACCCAAGTAGAACAGTCCCAATTAAGATGGTTTGGCCATGTCTGCAGAATGGGAAAAGATCGGCAACCACGACAAGCATGGGAGACAAAGAGCCAGGGATCCAGACCCCAGGACGACCCAGAGTCCGTTGGGAGGACAGCATTAGACAATCTTTGAAGGACTGAGGACTAGAATTGTACCAGGCCAGGAGGAAGACAGCCGATATGATAGTCTGGCGCTCTCTCTTACAAACCTCTACATCTCACGGTAGAAGGTGAACGACTAAATAAGTAAGTAAGGTTATTAGGTTGATGTCAGGACAAATGTTATTTTTTTATGTGGAAAGTCTTGATTGGCTTGTCATGAGGTACAGTCATGTCTTTTCTGATGCTTTTATAATCTAGATTGGTACATGGACACAAGCAATGTTGTCATGCCAGCTGTTTTATAAGGATACTCATAATTTTTTCCTGGTGCAGTAAATTTAAGACATGTTCCTTAAGTGATGAAGGATTATCTGGCCCATAGGATGTCTTGATAGTCTGTCAGCATTGGCATGCTTTCTTGTTTGTCAGTAGTGGTTACAAAGATGTAGAATTTGAGCCCATTGCTGACAGTTAAAAACTTGTGGTTAAAAACATATATCTTCTGATGTGTTGAAAATATAGACAGAAGTGACTTGTGATTTGTTTGCTATTGTAATGTTCATGTCAATCTATATAGATATCGTGAAATGTGTGAACAACAAAGATAATGGATTATGCTACCTTTTCAGTTTGTTCGTAGTTCTTCTCTGCATCAATCAGTCTTAGATGCAGAATCAGAAGATTTTTATGATCCATCTGGATCCTAGTGGAAAAGAACATCTCCAGTCCCATAGAATGAGACATGTGTTGCCAAAATGATAGGGAAATTTAGATCGAAATGTGTCAGTTTTGTAGCTTCAATGATTGCTGCTTTTAAAGCGTGTCTGTCGTAAACCATGTAAAAGCAGCTTTCTGTCTTAATGGGTTGAGTAGCTAGCTTGGAAATATTTGTAATATACCTGTGGTAATATTTCAACTTGCCTAGAAATGACTGTGCATGAATCAAGTTTTCTGGATGAGGTAATGCATGGATCACATCAGTGCTCGAGTCAAAAAATCGCAGACCATTTGCAGAAGTAATATTGTCCAAATATTCAACTTTTGGTTTAAAGAGAACCTCTACACCTCACGGTAGAAGGGGAACGACTAAGTAAGTAAGTAATGGTTTAAAGAGATCATACTTTGACTATTGTTATTGCTGAACAGAATCGACATCATTGCACTCCTGGCAAACCCGTACATGCTCAGTCTCCCTGAGTATATGTCGAAGAGTGTGAATGCTAACTGTTCTTGTAGCTCGCTAATTATAAACATGATGGATGCATCTTCTCAAACGTCCATCTCTGCTAGCCTGATGTTTGATGCCAAATTCCAACAGTCTTAACTTTGATGATTTATCTATTGCAGTGTCATTCTCTAACAGGTGATCATTAATCGTTCTCAGTATCTCTCCGTTATCCATATCCAGTGTCCCCACTGTTGGTGGTCTTTGTGTTAGTCTGTCAGCTCTCTCATTACCGCATACCCCTGCTTGACCAGGACAGTAGATCCACGCCAGCTCCTGCAGATTCGAAGCTTGTATGAATGTTGTCCATTCATGCTTTAGCCAGCCATTTTGACCCTTTCGAAGCATGGACTGGGAATCTTACACAATGGCTGCCTTTGTTACTGAAGTTTCAGTTAGCCACCTTAAGGCTACAGTAGCTACCTCTACTTCTATTCTCAAGCTGGAGGTTGATATGTTGTATACCCCGCGATGTTCGGTGACGATTCTGCCCTTTACCCTAGAAGAGAAGCATCAACCTGATTTCTCACCACGGATCACAGACCCATCAGTATACACAATGGAATCATTATCTCTGGCATGATCAAGTGTCAGTTGATTAATTTCCACTTTCCCATTGCCCCAATTTCTACACTCTCTGCCGAGGCTGATGATGACTTGCTGGTAGTCAATCCAGTTCTCATGTGACTTACTCCACTCTTCCCCTTTGAATATATTTTCAACTGTGCCATTCCCGACATCCCCATCTTTACTCTTGCTCCCTCGATGTCAGTTATGTTTCCATGCAGGGTGTGCCGTTTGTCTGTGGTTACTCGCATATAGGATTTTGTCTGGGCCATCGCATATCTGGCTCTAATCGACAGCACTCCAAGCATGTACTTCATTGTCAAAATGGGGGTATCATGCGTACAGCCCAATATTATACGCATCCCTTCATTTTGAATGTGTTCTAGTCGTTCACATTGTGTTACTGACAGCGTGAGTATTGCCAGCCCATACTCAATGACCGATATGACTAGCTGATGATAAAGAAGAAATAGTATCTCTGCTCCAGATGCGCAGCGGCCATTATTTTCAGGGCTTCCAGGCCTCACCTGCATTTCTATATGATGTGATCAACATGGTACTTATAGATAGCCCGCGATTGAATGTAATTCCAAGGTATTTCAGCTTTTCTTGCCTTTCACTTTTCTGTCCATTAAGAGTGATATCTGGAAGATCTGTTTTCACTATGAAGTTGTTTAAGGACCACCATATAATGCAGGCCTTGTTGTGATTGACTTTGGAGCTAGCTTCTTTGCACCAGTTAAACACCTCCTGTAGTGTCCCATGTATGCTAATAACCATTTCCTGTCAGTCAGAGCCTGTTCTGTAAATGTGTATGCCGTCAGCAAAAGTCAATGTTCGCCCCAACACAGTTGACTGAATGGTGGCTACATTTGCTGTATAGATATTAAACAGCACCGGTGATAGTGGACAACCTTAGGGTAATCCGGGAAAATACGCATTTGGCCTGATGTCCATGTTCCCAAACAAAATACCACTGATCTGTCGGTTAAGGCAGCTGAAATCCATTTTGTTAGCCAAGGGTTAACACTGCAAGCCATTACACAGTTCATTAATGTTTCAAAGTTCACACTGTTATGAGCATCCTCTAGGTCGATTGTAACAGCAACCCCTCGTACACACTATAAGCAAACGTTCCAACGTTACTCCATGTTACTTTCATGGGCCTACAGCTTCCAAGAGTATCAGGTAGGATCTGTGCATTTTCAAGGTGATTCATTATTTTCCGTGTTACTATTTTTTCTAATAGTTTACCGTAGACGTTCTACTTCTTCTTCTTCATTGATCCTTATCCGCCGCCTGTCAAAGCAATCAGGGGCCATTACGCCTGGTGGCGTATTGTAGGGTAGCAACAAACTGCTTCCACTTTGTTCGGTCAGCGGCCATCCTTCGTACAGTGCCCCAGCTCTGGTTCATTCTTTGCATCTCGGCCTCCACAGTTCTCCGCCAAGTTGTTTTTGATCAGCCTCTCTTTCGCTTTCATTCGGGGGTCCATAGCATAGCGGTTGTTGTGATGGCATCGGGGTTTCTTCTGAGGACGTAGCCAACCCAACTCCAGTGTCTGTCAACTATGATGGTATGCATGTCCTCTTGGTTAATCTGAGTAAATAGTTCTTGGTTAGTGATAGTATTCGGCCAAACGATTCGGAGAATTTTCTTTAGACAGATTGTGTGGAAGGAGTGTGACCGAATGGCCTACTACGTCGTTTTAGCACTATGGTGCTGCCACTTATAAGAGTTAGAGTAAGAGTACTTAAACAAGATTAAAACACTAGGTATTTGAGCACGACTAGTTAGTAAAATAAACACTAGTCACAAACCCATGACGTCATTCAATCATGGTGTACATGACCTCATGACGTCATCAAACCTTGTGTGGAATCCATACAAGTTAGAACGGAAACCCTTTAGAATAGATAACAGTTTTAACTGACTCTCTTTTAACAGTCAGTTTTAACTGACTCTCTTTCAACAATTAAAGTACTTAGAAACTTACGAGAATGTAGTAGACCTGATATAGCAGAGGAGATATTTCTGGCTACTACATACTTATATTCCAGAGGATGTTCAGTCTTAATTGCTTGGATACCTTCACATGTTGGCACAGAAGGAAATGAGAAGGCAGATACAGAAGCCAAGACAGGTAGATCTGATAAAAAGTCTAATAAATGTAGGGACGAATAAATCAGAGATTAAGAGCTTAATTAACGATTTAATAACAGATAAATGGAAAGCAGAGTGGGATAAAAATCTGAAAGGAAGACATGCATATAAGATGTTCAAGGCTCCAACAAGAAAACGTCAGATATCTAGGGAATTGACAATTCCTAGTAATAAGAAACTTCTCAGACTACAGCTGGGAAAAGGCTATTTCAGAATAGAAGAACCTTACTGTGCAGGATGTCTTCAAGACAATAATATAGAACATTTCTTGTTAAAATGTAAGAGGTATGAACAAATGAGAATACCAATATTAGATTATTTGCAAGCATCCAACTTACCTATAAATATAGAAGAGGTGTTAAGAATAGACAGACCTAGGGAACTGCATAATATAGTCAATCAATATTTAACACGAACAAAGGTTAATATATAGTGGCTGGGAATGTGAAGGTTTGATGCTGCTCTTACAATGCATATGACTTTTAACAGATGAAAGTCAATTAAATATCTGTTAAAGTCAGTTATATAACTAGAACCATCGGGCATTTACGCCCCTCCACTTTAATATTATTCTTGTTCAGAGTTTCTTCTCGATTTTTTAATATATTTTTTTAAAAATATTTATTTAACATATAAGCACAATTGTGATTGTCCCTATTTACAATGATTTGACAAATGTGATGCCACTTTCTCATATCGGCAGTTGTTCATATTTTTTGGAATTGAAAACAATATATATCCTAATTATAACCCATCAGAGGTTGAACGGGATATTTTCTTTTCATTAATTTAAAAAAAAAAAAAAAAAATTTTTATAATAAATAGTTTCCGGTCTAGCCTCGAATAGGAAATAACATCCGGGGAGCTGAGCACCGGATGAAGATCTGAGAGAGGCATCTTGGGACCAGGCAGTCATTGAGGAGACCCTCTCACAGGTGACATGAACAACTAAATAAAGGAACTTTTGTAAGAAATATTGGACTTATCCTTTGATCTCCAATTGAAAGTTTATGACGCCAAGTTATTGGAATTGCTGAATTTAATTTACTACGATCATGCAGTTGTAAACACCAACACGTGAGGCGTTATCCACCTTTATAGGCGCGGAGCAACCGTGGCGCATCCCCTTGGGTGACAACAAAAGCCTACAGTTCCAACGTCTTTGAACAAGAATTGTGTTATTCGTAGTCTTCAAGAGATCCCCAACTAACCAGGGAGTCCAGCGAGCCAGCGCTGCACCCTGCTACGATTTGTTTAGTAGTCTCTCTGCTCTTATAGCAGATACTACCGTAAGTATCGGATTAAAGTCTCGATCGAACATTTTCATTTCAGTTAGGAGTCCACAGCACACAAGACATGCCAAATTCACATCTAAAGTAAGCAGAAGTCTTTTTTTTTACCTCGAGGCTAATAGTAGCAGTCGCATCATATCACTCAACGCCATTCATCTTGATTTATATTGCTGGTTTTTTTATACGTCTGGAGATGTGTAATCCATGATCCAGCATGGAATGTCATAAATAGTAACAACTAAATAAAGGAACTTTTGTAAGAAATATTGGACTTATCCTTTGATCTCCAATTGAAAGTTTATGACACCAAGTTATTGGAATTGCTGAATTTAATTTATTACGATCATGCATTGTAAACACCAACATATACGAACCTCCAAAACCAACCTGGATTTCCTTGTCACATCTGTAACTACCATCTCTGGCGGTAGCCAGTTATACAACAGAAGAAAACTATCACAATTAGTTCAGTGATTATTTTCCTTTGACAACATCAGAGGATGTAACAATATAGACTGTACTATACAACCAAACCAGTCATTCAGTACCATATACACTAACGATGTATTACCACTCTTTCTTCCCACTGTCAAAGGAGGACAGTTTCGCCATTTCCTTCTCTGTTACTCTCCAGTATTCCGTACCAAAGAGAAGCACAGAGAGTACACAGCTCTCAAATAATCTTAATTTGTTGTTTGTTCTGTACTGGGAAGACTTCCAGATGTTGTTGAGACTAGCAAAGGCTGTTTTGGCTTTATTCACTCTGTTCTTGATGTCTTTGCTTGTTCCGTCGTCTTGCTTCCTTCCTTCGTTCGTCCTAAAAAGGACGTTGGTTGGTTCAGTCGTCTAATATTACTATGCATCCAAGGTATGTAAATGTGTCCGTTTGTTCCAATTTCTGATTCCTTATTGTTTTGAGCTCACGACTGCCCACATTAAGTGTCATGACCTCTGTCTTCTTTAGACTGATGTTTAGACCTACCTGCTGGCTATACGTTTTCAGTCTATCTGTTTTCTCCTGGATATATTGATGTGAATGTGCGAGTAGTGCAATGTCATCTGCATATTCCAGATCTTCCATTGTAGAAAACGTTGTCCATCTAATTCCTATTGGACTGCCCTCTGTTGTCTGGTGCATCACCCAGTCTATGACTGTCAAAAATAAAGTTATTGATAAGGGATATCCCTTTCGTACTGCTGTCTTCATCTCAAAAGTTAGATTGCTCAACCAAACACTACATGTACAGTTTGCGTAGAGGATTTTTATGATGGAAACAGTGCAGCTGGGAATTCCATAAACCCTCAGTATTTTTCATAGCCATTCTGCATTGTGATAATTTTATAACTGCTGAGAAGTGTAAGATCTTTACCAGGTTTAGGAAGTGGCCGGAGGTAACTATGTAGCCAGTCCTCCGGCACCTCAGCGCTCATTACGCTGGTGTTGAAATCACTCACCGCATCCTTAATGCTCGTGTCATCAAGCTGTTTTATGTGGTGATACTGCACACCATCAGGACCCGGGGCAGGGTTTTTACTGGTGGCTAACGTGCACTTGACGTCGTCTTCGGATATGAGGTCGAAATATATGTCGCTTCTTCTGTCACTTTCCAGGATACGGTCCTTTATTTCTTGACGGGCAGCTTTATCCCCTTTATCCATCTGAGTAATATAACGCTCGAATAATGCATGTTCCTTTTCGGCACCGGTCTTCAGGCTTATCCCTGTCAAGCTGAAACTTTGACTAATTACAGTAACGTCAGTGTTGACCCACATGGCAAAATAAGTATTTGAGTGTATAAAGATGCTCTTCATCTGTTCTGCTAATGACAAGAATGTAACTCAGATCATTTGCACAGCAAGGCCCATAGTGATTTGTTTGTTGAATTGTTCAAAACTTTCAGGGGTACTAGATATTTAAAATAGTAGTGTTTGATGTTCAACATGTCCATGTTCGATAATGATGTCTTTGTTGGTTTGGAAAGGAAGCTTTATATTTGGCACTTTACTGGACCCATCTGTATCATGAATTTCTCAAAGCGGTTAATTACATTGGTATTTAGAATGTAAACATGCATGTCACATGACATTCATCATATATCTGACTCACAGATATCAGAAATCTTTAAAGTTAAAGAACAAAGAAATTAAATACAGTAATCCCTAGCCATCTATGGATTTTGCAGCCTTAGTTTTAATTTTTTCATCTTTCTTGTTTTGTATAATATTTTGGCTACCACCATGGTTTTGAATTTTCTACCGTCAGCTGTGTTTACTGAAGCACCACTAGGAGTACCACGATGACACAAAGTTGGTAGAAAAATCAATTAAAAGAGAAATAAATCTGCTTTCAGAGATTGTGGAGGGAAGGGCAAGGTAGGATCTAGCTCAGGGCTGTTAAATATAAATACTCCTGTATACAAGCAAATAATTTTTCCTTGTTTTTAAAACTTTTAATGGGAGCCGCGCTGGTGTAATGGCTTCGGCGTTGTACTGGCGACCAGGTGTTCATGGTTCAAACCCGGGCGTCAGCGTTCGAAGAAATGTTTACGGCCGGAAATTTGACTGAATAACCTGAACGGCTCCTGTGATAAACCCTCTGTGGATGGGAAGGAGCAAAGCTCCTGACCGGGTTGGAAGGAAAGTCCTCAGGTTCTCCAGCCTCGCAATGACATGTCATTGGGCCGAAGGGCTGAAAGCCCAAGTGCCGCTGGTTAAAAAAAAAAAAAAAAAAAAAAACTTTTAATGGCTAAAGCCCTATCCAGTCGGACCATTATTGTGTCCATTGTTTACACATCATTCTTGACAAGTCTGCATGCCTTAACTCATATTTACTGAACGTATAGGATTGGTAGTAAAATGTGAGTGTAAACAGCAACCATAGAGCCTGATATCTTTTTTTTTTTCTACAGGCCTTTAATCTGTTTATTACTGTTGTGGCTACAATTGGGTTTTTCTTTCTTTCTTTCTTAATCGGAACCTCCTCTACCCCGTAAACAGTTGGGTTTTTTATCAACCTAATCCTCCGTAATCATCATAATCACTGAATGATCAACATGTTATATTGATAAAAACAGATACCCTCTGATGCTGTGAAAATATAGACAAGACTTGTGATTTGTTTGCTGTTTTCATGGTCATGTCAGTCTACATAAAAGGTCACGGTCATGTCAGTCTACATAAAAGGTCACGGTAGTCCCTTAGCAGATACTGCCGTTGGGGAGTGAAGTGTTAGAGACTTCACTACTCGGTCCAGCTTCGAGAGATAGGGTGACCAGTTCCGTCCCTTGCAGCCTTTTCCTTCTCTAACTCAAGAGAAGAGTCAGATACCCATTTACATCTGAGTAGACTGGAGCATTACTTCATCATGTTTTAAACCCGGCAAATTTACCATGAGAGATCATTGCCCAAACACTCTGCCAATCGAACGCTCAGACAGTCAATATAGGTAACCTGAAATTTTTGAACAATGGAGATAATGGGTCATGCTTCCTTTTCTATGTATTTGAATTTCCTCTCTGCACTAGTCACAGTCTTAGATGCAAACATGCAAGGGATCTATTTATATCCCAGTAATGTAGAGAAATCATATGTGATGAGAAAACAGCCTTGAAAATGAAATAACAATGGGAAAGTATAGAAAGTAGTAGAAGTATATCAAAACAGAAAGAAAGGTTAACAAACAAGTTGACAGTGTTGCATAGGAAGACGCCAACAACCATAACATGATCATGCTTTGTGGATCGTCAGCTTCATCCTCCAAGGTTGCTGGATTTATGTACAGTGACTTCTTGTCACTGTTACACACACCTTTGAACCTCAGCTGTGGTTGCCCAACTGTTCTTTTGTCATGTGCCAGTTGTCCGTAGAAGATATCTTTAGGAATGCAACTATCTTCCATGCCGTGGATATGGCCAAGCTAGTGTAGTCTGCGCTGTCTAAGCAGTGTATGTTTGCTTTGAAGGCCAGCACGTGACAGCACCTCGACATTTGTCACTTTAGTCTTTCCATGATATATGAAAATAAATTAAAGAATATACCTAATACAGTGTTATCAGCGAGCATTTTCCAAGCAGGTATGTCTTGTATGTTTGTATGTACGTACAATTACCAACAGAAGACTGTGTATTAAATTTTAAGATTAAGTTAGTATAGACCATGGAATATTTTTACAAAAACAATATTTGTGATGATATTGTATGTGATTAATTTTCTTTCTATTTTGGTTTTGCCAGAAAAAACTTTCAAGACATTCAGTCTGACAGTTAGAACAAACAGCTCCTCTCAGGTGACAGAATATGACCTCCTGTCATTCCCCTGGAGCAATGAGAAAGTATTTAAAGAAGTCTCTAAAGGCCAGACGTTGACACTGACATGTGAGGCTGATGGCATTCCACTTCCAAGAATGATGTTCATGAAAAATAGGAATCTTATAAAACTATTTACAGGAAATAAAATATCATATAGTATATCTGCTGACAAATGTGGTGATCTGGGAACATTCCGTTGTCAAGAGGAGGAAAGTGACGGCAATCTGATTAAGAGCATAAAAATCACAGTTCCATGTTAGTATATACAAAATATTGCCATACTTATGTGTGTCTAAAGCACTATGTTAGTCTTACAATTATGCCCTCATAATATCATGTCTGTACTTAATAGTAGTCAAGGTTATTATTTATATAAAGGTCAAGATTGTCCCACAGCAGATACTGCCTTAGGGAAGTGAAGTGTTAGAGACCTAACTATACCAAGTCCAGCTTCAGAAGGTGGGCTAACCAGTTCCCTTCCTTGCTACCTGTGCCTTCCCTATCTCAAGAGTGAAGTTAGATACCCATTTGCAGTTGGGTAGACTGGAGAGTGATGTCACTATATTTCAAACTCGGAAACTTTACAGAAGGAGGCCAGGACTCTAACCACTCTGTGAACTGAACGCTCATCATGTTAGTACAGTCTTTAAAAAAATGCCACGTTATAAAATGTTTGTTTCTTTACATTTTTAACAGGCACTTATTGTAATCCTTGTTGAATTGTTGATATGTAGTGTGTAAGGAAGGTCTTTAAGCTTCAAAGTTTGTTGCCTTTACTTACATTTCTTACTATTTTTAAAATTCCAGAAACTCTGTTCTTTCCAATGCCATTTTCCTTCCTTGTTTATCAGTGTTCAGACAGAAATGCTTAACAAGGATACAAAATACGTGGAGAGAACAATAGTAGGTGTCACATGACTGAAGAGATTTACTCATTAAAAGCTTTTTTTCTGTAGGAAGCTGAATGGTAGTATGATTAGTAACTCTTTCAGTGTCTCTTTCTCTCTATATGTCTCTCTCTCACTCTCTTTCTCTCTCGCATGTTGTTTTGGATTGAGCCTCTCAGCATGGTTGCTAACCTTGTGCATCTTATCAGCACTTTCTTCGGTTTTTGTTAATTCTGTTTTGTTGAAATATACATACACATGCTCTCCTTGTCTTACCACATCCCACTTTCGTGATTCATCGAACTTTTATATTTTTATTATTCGGACATTCTTGTTGTTTTTTTTTCGTTTATCAGTCTCTTATAATTTTGTCTGTTTTAATATTTTCACTAAAACATCTATAATATAATTAATTTATTTCTTTCCTCCAGGTGAGCATGAAAAATCATCTTATGAGAATGACCATATGCTGATATCTTGTTTAGATGAAGAGATACCTTATACAGAGGTCAAGGTTGTAAAACTACACGGAGAACAGTTACTACCCACAGAAAAAATCAACCGCACATTTGTCGCAAAAGTAAAGAAAAGCTGTGACGCAATCGGGACCTACATGTGTATGATCAATCTGAAGGATGGTACTACCAGAAACATCACAAGAGATATTGGCATAGATAACTGTGAGTTCAAGTCTATCATCTTGGAATGTTATGTTTACGGTATTTATGTCTCTGACAGCTACCTGTATGAAGCGGTGTGATTACATGTTGTGAAAGTGGGTTATATATGAATATTTGTGGGAAATTAGTGTGTTCCAACAGATCTGGATGATGTTACACATATTCTTTTTTCTTCTCTTCATTTTTTACTCCTTATGGAAAGCTCTGCTGTAGCTGGTCCACTTTCAGGAAGCCTGCAGGAAAGCAACCCGAAAATAGTTTAATGAAGCTTCTTTGGTGACATATCGTAGGGATAAGACTTTTTTGGACATTCTTGTACTTCGCCATCTGCCTATTCGTCCCTCTGATCCTGCTACCTAAAAATTGTTTTGGGATGCTCCTTTGGTTGCATATCATAGGGATAAGAATTGTATGGATATTCTTGTACACAGCCGCTTGGGGAATACTATCACTTCATTCTTTGGTACAAAACCGTGCTAGCGTCGTAGATGGTAGACGTGTCCGTTTCTACTCCAAACTCAAATTCTTTCTTTTCCGAAGGGTGATTTTGTCATTAGTGAGTAATTTACACGTGAATCTGAAATTCTGATTTATGCCTGCATCTGTAAATGGTGTGGTTTTACCTATATTGGTGAAACTGGCAGACGTTTGTGCAGACAGGTTTCATAAGCACTTAAATGACATCGTGGCAAATATACGCCTGTGGCTGTTCATTTTAATGGACATGGCCACTCAAATAATTCTGATATCCAAAAAACATTATCCGCTCAAGCTGTGGTGATGATTGGAACGTTTTTTCCTTGGAGAATCGTTTCATTTTTCAAATGGGTTGTCTTTCTCTTTATGGCTTGAATGTTCAACATAATTTTCATTAATTCTGCTATGCAGTGATTTCCCACCTTCTTTTCTCCACTTTTTCACAATCTGTCTTTTTTTGTTGCAAATATTTCGTTTTGTATTATATTTATGTATTTGTGTGCTGCTACGTCACTTATATGGTAAGATTTTACCTAGGCTGTCAGCGGATATCTCCACAGGATATTATTTGACTCTGTTACGTAATTTTCTATTTTCATTATTTGTTTAATTTCTTGACATGGGAGTCATGACCCAGAAGCCCCCCCTCCCCAGAGTTAAAGGAGAGTAATGGGCCGAAACACTTGGCGGACGGGGGAACCACTTCTGTTGATCAGATTGCCTCCTGTTGTAAAGCTCTGTATGTAGTTTCCTATCATCATCCCGTGTTGCCTGTTTGTAACTGTGGCTGATGAAGGGTGAATCCAAAAACGTATTGCGTTTTCTGTATACGTTAATTTGTAAAACTAATTCCATACCATATTATTTTTTTCCTTTATACATTCATGTGCTTTTACAGCAGTGGTTTATGTAGCAATTTGTGATGAGATTTTTCGCTGTCAATACCGTGTAGACATACTGGCTTCTCACGTCCTGGATCAGCTCATTTTTCCTGCTCACACTAAGGGAAGCTTATTGATCAAGGTCACCAGACTGTTTTAATGTGGCAAGGTGTGCAATGCGAGAGTCCACTAATCCAGAGGGGATCTATTTCTATTTGACCCATAATTGGTGATCAATTTGATGGTTATTTTTTCCATTGCAAGTCTAGGTAGTTCCGGTGCTACATCTCCCAGTCCAAAAGCATCCCTCATGTGTGATGGTTTGTAGTACTCAGACTTGTATCACTGCAGTTTCTGCGGAGATCACAACTGTGCTATTCCCGCCACCCAATGACTTGCTGTTTGTCTGGTTAGTACCACTATTTTACGGTGTCTGTGACAGCACTAGTGCTTCTTGCTTCGTCAGTGAGATTGTCACATCATGCATCTAGGTATCTTCACAAAAGGAATCTGCAGTGTTGGCCCGAGGGCTGGGTTCACAGACAAGTTGGGTCCTGAAGTTAGAAGGTTTGGAGGTGGGGGGGGGGGGGCCAAGCTACCACTCTTGGGCAGTCTCAATTATGAAATCAATGTACTTGCCTCCTAGGGCATCAACACAACTCTACTTGTGATGCCAGGTCATATAGGCATCAAAGACAGTGAGATTTCTGACAAACTAGCAATGAAAAGATCAAGTATGCCGCAACCGTACATTCCCACCAACTTAGGAACCACAAATACATGATACACAACAACTGCAAACTGCAGTGGATAGACCGCTGGGCCATCGGCTCAACTGTAAGAGCACTATATGCAGAAATGTCTCAGCCAAATCCCAGAGAAAGTCATCAACAACTTAAGCCGCAGAGACCAGAGAACAATCTTCAGGTTGAGAACAAGACATGTACCTCTCAACAGGCTTTTGTGCAGGGTGACCTCAGACCATGCAAAATACTGCAACCACTGTAAAAGACAGAAGGAAGAAATAGTAGAACATCACCTCCTGGAATACCTGGCACTAGGAGACCTGCAGAATCAATTGCTACCACCAAAACCCTCCATCATCAACACCCTGTTGAATGCAGTTGAAAAAGACATGTACCTTTCACTACCTGTCACAAGGACAAAAAAATGTGAAAACCCATAACCTAGCGGATCGGAAAAGTCCAGTAAAGTGTAGCCATTTTGTTGATGGTGTCAGCCCTTGCACAACCTCATATAATCACCTCATACAACATACCTGAGGGTGTAGTGGTCGTGTTCTTTCTTTATCTCCTCAGAGACTTCTGGGAACTAGATGGAATGACACACATATACAGCATACACACAAACATACTTGTTCATTTTAAATTCTGCCAAGGAGACACATTATGTGGACTATAACATAAGCAATTATGTTTCTACTTTTGTGACCTAAAAATTGAACTGAAGAATTCACAAGCACAGCCATTATTGAGCAAATATGGTGTGCAGGACCTGAATGTATAACATAGTGACCATTGAGTTACATGAAACAAGATGAACAATATAGCATCTTAGATCAGGCCTAACAGCTGCTACAGTTCAGGAACTAGGCCCCCAGATATGGAGCCTCCTCCTCTTATGTGGGATACCTAAGAAGAGGATAGTGATAAAGTCAAGAAAGTAAACTCTGACAGAAATTCTGGTCCTCCTGCCTGAGGTTTTCTTGGAGTAAATTATCACACTATTTAAACAATTTTTAAAGTTACAGAAAAATATTGATTGTCAGGCAATGTACAGTCATGGCATGTTACAAGGGTTTTAAGGTAAGGGACATCAAATGTTAGAAGTTTAATTAATCAGAAGCATGAATAGAACTAAAAAATAAAGTTAACTGTAATAGCATTACAGGTAATAAGATGGCCAACACTGAACTTTGAAGAATAGATAATAGTATTTTAATGTATTGATTCATAACATAAGGAAAGCAAACATTTGGAAATGGATTTATAGTGAAGAGCAACCTTTTGGGAATTCTGAATCAGATTTAATGCAGTCAACGCAAGAATAAGAAAACTGAGACTAAAGGAAAGTGGCAGATATAACAATGATAGAGTTACATAAATAAATATTATATAATATCTCTGTCTTCAATGCAGCAAACGTGGACATATATAAAACACAAATAATAGCAGCAATAGCAATACTTTTTCGTTTCAGTTTTAAAAAATTATTAATATCAATGAATAGAGCTATAATAATATAAGATAAAGCATAAACTACATAGACCACAAGCTGAATAGTCCATATCCTGAGATTAAACAGAATGAAATGGCTGAGCACATTGAAAGAATGAGTGCTACCAAGCCACAAGAAAAGTGTATACTTAACAAAAACACAGCGTAGATCAGTGGAGCATGAAAGAAAAAGTCAATAAACAGATGATCCTGAAATTAGAATTATAAACGGGAGAGAGGTCATTAAAGATAAAGAAGAATAAAATAAAAAGTGTCTGTGATAGAACCTTGAGTGCTGGAAGTTAAAAAAAGGATGATGTTTAATAACCTTCAATGGGTTTTATGAAGGCTGATATGTATTATATGAATCTTGATAATTATGTTAGTCACCAGTGGGTAATTTGAGGCCATGAGCAGGTTGTCTGAGGTTCTATGTAGGTTCTAAGATTATTTAAGTGCTTTGAGTGGATATGAAACCCAAAAAGGGTACAAGTTTATAACACAACAAGGTAGTACTTGTTCTGGAATCTCCATGGTAAAATAAATAAAGGAAGACTTAAACTCTTGGAAAAAACTGGAGACCGACAAGAAAGATACAGAAGACATAGACATTCCTGGATGGACAGGACAGAAATGTGGAGCATTTATTTGCTGAAGACTTGTGCTTAATAGACAGCTGAAAGATAAGAAATAAACGGAAGTGAATAGGACAAGCTATCATTGTGAACATGTTGAATGAGACCTTAAGTTGATTCTTTTAATTGAGATACCATGTGTTCGTGAAGCTAAAGATAGGAACTACTGATGAGTATAACGTTTCGACCCATAAAATGACCACTGAACATCTGCTGCAGAATATGTGAGGAACAAATACGGCATATGTGGCCATCACCAGTACCATTCCTAGACAAGCTGTATGGAGATCTCAACAACATCTCAACAACCTCAGGCCATCTACTGCTTTTTGTAAACATATTCAAGCTGACATTTGAACGTGAACACATATGAAGATTACGTGAGATATAAAGCGGATAATGCGAGATAGATAATGACACCCACAGTACAGTATCTCAAGATCTCAGGAGGTTATATATGATCATAATTATTAAATTCTTTCTGTTTATTTTTTTTTTCGAATCCCAAGGATATACAGTTTTCACTCTTTTACCCTTGCAGCAATGAAATATATATAAATGCCAGAGAAAACTTGCCTCAATAAATATATCTACTAGCCTCATACAACACAATATGACGGCATTATACAAGCAATGCACTGATTACCGCTCACCATGGCGGCCACAATCTATAGCAATGAAAATACTTAGAACATTGACAACTTATAATCTTGGTATGTGGACACTGCCACTAGATAATACACAAATCTAGAATTACAATATGGTCCACTTAATCCGCAATAAGGCAAAACTTTAGAATACACAATTCCTGGCATACACTTCTAAGCAAGAATGCTGGCAAGGGAATAACATAGGTACGTCCTCACCAGGACGCGGCTAGACGATGAATACCTATCTTGGCGCCTAAAAATTCCCGCTTCCGCCAATCACCTAATTTGCGTGTCGTTATCAGTGTTGCCAACTGCAATGTAACCAATCTGATTTTTCAGATGCACTGCGAAAAAGCGCCGTAACAGCGGGTGTGCAATTTCACGAGAAGGATGGTCCTTCTCCCCCTCGCTGCAGGGTTTTAATTTATATTAAAATCTAATCTTCTTCTTCTTGGATCCTTAACCCCTGACTGACATAATAGTCAGTGGCCATCACGCCGGGTGGCGTCTTGTAGGGCAGCAACCATCTGTCTCCATTTTGCTTGGTCAGTGGTCATCATGCCCGGAGGCGTCTTGTAGGGCAGCAACAAACTGTCTCCATTTTACTTGGTCATTTGTCATACTTCGTGCCATGCCCCAACTCTGGCTCATGCTTTGCATTTCGCCTCCACGGTTCTCCGCCAGGTTGTCTTTGGTCTGTGTTGCGGCCGGAGTTAGTCCAACGGATTGTTGCAAGCTGGCTAGTCAATCGTGGTAATTGGTTTTACCGTTCATCATTTGCATCGTGCAATCGACTTTATAAAGGCTCAGGGTTTAGACACATTTGACCCGGGAGCCATTTAAGTGGCTTCCGTATCTTTTGCTCCTATCCATTTTACCTTGGATAAAACAACAAATTTGTTTATGCATATGAACATTTAAAAAAATTATTTCCAAACAACAACAAAAGCATTTGTTTGGGCCAAACCCACTTTTCTGCTTGGGACTGAAAGAGTTAATAGTCAGTTACGCGAAAAGTGGAATAAAAGCTTTGCAACCATGATAATAATAATTGAATTCCCAATTTTCATAGACGGGATAAGTCATGTCTTGAGTCCGCACAGATTTAATACATTGAATTCATACATAAATAGTTCACACATGGTTATCATGAAGCACATAAATATTAAGTTCTGTTCATACTTCGATTATGATTTATCTGCGAATCAGTCCTTGTCAAATAGCACGAATTATTGTAGACATAACGTCGTAACTATATGTACGCGCAGTTGGTGGTTCCAACGGCCGACAGTGAGATTACGCGTCTGGCAAAATATAATTAATACGGACTGTTAATTCATCCCGACTAAGGTTTAGTCACTTACTAACCTGAAAACATTCATCTCTCTTCATCGTAAGAGTGGACTTACCCATGTCCATAATAAAATACAATATAACTGTGTGGCACTCCATGCCCGACACTATAAGACTCCAAGGACACGTCTTTTCAGTTCGACGGTCATTCAAGAAAGAGTCCCGTCTCTTGGTCACGGTGCTTGACCTACCAACGCTGAAACGTCATAGCGTTCAATAGTCTACTAATATTTTACATTACATTAAACGCAGTAACCCCTAAAATCGCATGCTGCTAACCTCTAGCAGACGATGCCAATTAAAATACCGTAACAATTCCCTGTCCACCAGGGGAGAAAAAAATCTATTCGATAGATTTTTTTTTTTTTTTTGAAAACCTATCTGAGTGAATAATCTCAAAAGTTTAACAAAAAATGCGACATATGGCCTACGATGTTCTGACTAGAACAGTGTCGCGGTCATGTCAACTAACTAATAGTCATATAGTATATTAACGATCATGTTATACATAACTGTTATACATAAGTGTTATAGTAATTAAAAGAAAATATGTAATGCTGATATCTAATTACTTAATTAACTTAAAGTCTGTCGTAAGGAAATGTCATGTCAAGACTAAACTAACTAATTAAAATTAAAATAATTAATTATATTAAGTGTGTATTAGGAGTCAAGTTATCTAATGCAAAAAAAATGAAAGACAATGTTCTGAGAAAGAAAGAAAAATAAAAAAAATAATGTATAATTTTAAGTTAGTTATGTGTGTTTGACAATAATCATATGTGTTAAGTGGTTAAGAACTATCTAACTTAACTAACTAAATAATAAACTAATATGTAATGTGTCAATATAATTATCAAATATACAATATAATTATATCTAAGAATATTACTTAGAATTATGTGAGATTCTTTAATTTTATTTATTTTTTTCATGTTTCATTTTTTTTTCTTCCATTTCTTTTCATTTTTTTTTCACATTTTAATTTAATTTCTATAAATTCAACAAATAAGTTAAAATTAATTAACATTGGATGTGATGATCCATACGTAGTCTTGATCCTTGTGAATTTCCATTAGAGAAGACTGTTTAAGTGTTCTGATTAAGAATAAATATAGATATTCTTAACGTCCAAGAATTCCCATCACAAACTGCAATTAGTTCGAAATATCATCAAGTATTAATTTCAAAGTTGTTTCAACCAGTTTTATCCGGAACGGACACTAGCCAAAGTCCCGGCGTAAAATACGAACACACTGTCTATTGATTTAGTTCATTTCGTATCGCACTTGTCTGTGCAAGTTATTTAGTTGAATCGTAAGCAAAGGTTTATCTCCATGTCAAGAATTTCGCGATAGGATTCAGTCTCCTGTGACACGTAATTTCGGTTGACGTATTAGAAAAGTGTCAGTGTTGATTACTCGACATCCAAAGGATTTCTGGATAGTGCGTCTGCGACGATATTGTCTGTTCCAGAAATGTATTCAATCGTAACGTTGAACGGTTGAAGGAGAATGGCGTATCTTGACAGTTTCGGGCTCTTGTGATTTTTGGTGGCTTAAGTTTCCGTGAGACGTTGAGTGTGGGATGGAGGACGTCGTCATGATATTGGAGCAAACATGCGCCAATTCCGTAATTACTCGCATCTATAAGGATGATAACTTTTTGGAAGGATCAGGTAGTCTCAAAATAGGTGGGTGTGAAAATATATCAATTATTTACCGAAATATTATATTAAACTCACCAGTCCATGTTGTCTTCACTGGCCTGTCTTTTTTTAACAAAGATGACAAGACAGCCGTGATAGATGACAAATAAACCTATGCTGTATTGGGCTGAGCATAGTTAATACCAATAACAACATTACTGTTTCTTGTAGGCATGGTAAAAAACAAATAAGACAGAAAACATGTACAAATTTGAAGATGTCAAGAAACAAAAATGTTTTTCGAGAAGAAAAAATCAATAAATCAATCTATATTAGGATAGATGATTAAGAAGGATAAGAAATGATGACTGACAATGCTGAATCATCAAGAAATAAGACAAAAGTGTGAGCGTACACCATTATCTGCGTGGCGCAGAATCAGGTACTAATTGTAACTTCAGATAACGGTGATGAAAATAAACACCATTATCACGCTCGATAACACAACGAGCGTCTCGATTGTTACGAAATGTAACCATCGCCTGTCTATTCTGCCAATTGCATGATGGCAGAAGACGAACAAACTTAACGTTTGCTGCATAATCAAAAAAATTTCTAAGTGCCTGCCAGGTAGTATCCTGCGGCAGATTTTGCACTAACACTGTGCGAGAATACGCACTTTTCCCAATATATGTAGTATCATTGTCACGAAATTGTGCACAATGACGATATGTATTATTTGTCAAAGAATTAACTTTCCCTTTTAACATCGACATTGTCTTTTTATTAGATGATGTATCATCCTGACTGAAGTTAGGATGATACCTATCAGTACCCAAGGTAGGAGGTTTCATGCATGTCGTACTTGAATGCTTGTTAGGCGGAAGTAATACCTTGCTGATAGATTTATGTGTCTTAATTTTATTATGTAAGTTCATATTAACCCTAACATTATTATTTTCATTAGGAAAATCCTGTCCCTTTTTCTCAACTTCAAAAGGTTTCTTAGGATCAGTTTCAATCTGATCCTTCCGCCAAGATTTATTCCAAGAATTGGCAGTATTCTGTTGTCGAGGGAAGGTGTACTTGCCTCGAAATGATTTCCTAATCTTCGCTGGGTGTGTTGATACCTTAGTATCACCCATAATATTGACGGCATGTCGTGTAATAGGTTTATCATCCCTTCTATTGAAAACTATTTTCTTACTCAACACGACATCCAATAAACCATCAACTCTTTTTCTCAATCTAACAGATTCGGAATTCAGTAATGTAATCTGCTGCCTCTGCCTTTTATTCATTTTATCCAAGTTAGTGTTTATATTCTTCTCGTTATGCCATAACGAATCGAGTGTGATCAATGCTGTTGACAGTTCATAGATCTGTTGTTGTGTTTTCCTATCCAGTTCAGCATATCTCTGTTTCTCATTCAGGAGTAACTCTTCTAATGCAGTCACCCTGTTATCAATGAAACAATCATCACTCGAGGTGGATTCAGTAACAATAATAATAGATTCATTATTCTCTTCACGCAATAATGCCAAGTCCTGCGTGACAGATTTCCCGTTACCTATCTGGTCATTCAGTATCAGTTTAACTGAAGTTACATCGTCATCCCACTTTTGTTCCTGTCTAAGACAAAAGTCATAGATTTTATCATTATATGAATGACATACATCCAAAATATTATTGTCATCAAGTGATACACTCCTATTTTCCCTTTTTTCACTCTCTAATTTCAACGTAACATACTTCGAAAGCAAGGAGTCATAATCTGACCTTAGTTTTTCACATCTTGCTTTCACTTCATCAATTAATTTCTTACGTGTTTCATTATCTCTATGAGAATCAATCAGAAATTTATCAAAGGCAATTAATTTTTCATCAGCAACATTCTTTGATTGATCAAATAATTTTCTTAATGAACTAACTTCAGACCTTAGTTCACTATTTTCCTCATTGAGTTTATCTAGTTTCATTTTATTATCAGTTAATTCTACCTGATATCTTTTCACTTCTGTCATATCACCATGTGTGTGAGTTTCTCGCTTTAAGGCTGCGGCATTGTCTTGCAAAATTTTCAATTTAAGTTTCTCAACCTCAGACTCCAACGCTTTATTGTTTTCCATTGTGGATTCTAACGAGGTCCTAGAATTTGCAAGCTCCACTTCCAGTATCCTTAATCTCAAATTATCAGTATTGGTCTGACATTTTAGTAAACTCGCGTCATTTCGCAAGTCATTTATAATCCTTTCTTGACTGGCAATAATCTCCAATTCTTTCTTCTGCCTAAGAGAAACTTCAACCAATTTCTTATTATTATCCTCCTTTATTTAACACGCATTATACATTTTACTTTTTCAATACTTTTTGCATTATCGGGAAATGCTTCGTTATGGTTTTCTTTAACTCATCAACATGCTACTTCGTCCTGAGTAGTCATTTTACCTTCATTATAAAAAAATAGTGGATAGTAATTTATAAAGTCTCACTGTACTCAATCTGGGAATATTCAATCTAATTAATTGTAATATTATTTAACTCTTATTTGTAAGTTCCATACATAGACATACTATTTTGGGAAAATATTACATATATACTCATTAATATATCATAAATAGTTATGATATTTATCTATGTAGGATGCTGAATTGCTATCACGCACCTAATAATTATTGGTATTATTCCTCAATAATTATATTCAATCAATGATATGTGCTAAGTTAATCTTTCAGTACTGGAAAAGTGTACTAAATAATATACACTGTGTATCTTATATGCAGGGCAGACTATGAAGTCAAATTATTTTATCAATATATATATATTATATTATATTATGCCTTAATCATGAGCTATAAAGTGCGTCGCCAATTTCTTGAACCAACACTGCAAATTGGTGCTAAATTCCTAATTACCCTCAAAATTCATAAAAATTTAATCATATTCATCTACACTCTCATTAATGAATAAATTATAATATTATTATTATTATAAATGGATGAGATGAAGACAAACAACACAATTTGTTAACCAAGGATTACAGAACGGTAGTACAATACGAACAAGACATTTTCACAATTAAAAATGAATTTATAAACTAAACAGAACAAACGGAAGTGCCACAAAAAGAAGGAAGGTCAACGATTTACCCAAGGCAAAGTTGACCTCAATCTATGCAGAATACATAAAAAAATGAATGCAAAAGTAATGACGTAACAGGACTCATTAACGGACATATATAACGAAAAGATAGTAAGATTAGAAGGGACGAAATAGTTTACAAACATGACACACAACTGAATAAAATCCAACTGAATATGATCAAATACACCATTGATTTACGACCCTGCACAACTAACGTATATTGTCAAACAATAGCAAATACGAACAGACGAGCCCGTCGGCAGAATTTTGAACAGGGTCTTTCGCTAAATGCGATTGTTTTACGGCCTTAAGAAACGATCAAAATCAATTCGGAGCATCCAGGGAGCCATAGAATTGATTTTCGATTCTCCGCCCTACCGCCCACGAATAAGGAACAACAACAACGGTAAAAACATATAACATAGATATATGAAAAATAGAATAGACATGCCAGCACAGACGAAATGGACTCAAAATTGTGTTATCTGAATGACAACAGTCATAAAACTAGACTTATCTTTAAAATGCTCCGGCGATGTCAAGTTCATCAACGGACTAGATTAATGCCTAGTACTGTTTGCTCTTCGTTGGCTGATAACAGTATTCCATCGTCTGGTCTTCTTGATCATGTAATCTTTTATCAAACTTGGAATGCGTTGAAGGTTGTCCTTTCGAAGTGGGGCATCTACGCATGATGTAGTGACGTCAGATTGACATTTCGTAGTCATGTGTTTCACGTCGTATTTATGCAAATCATGTGACTTTCTTGTAATCGTAAACAGTTTGTGAAAGTCTGTAAACAAGAAAATTTTTTTTTCTTTCGTTCCCCAGCAATGGCCTACCAGTTGTTGGTTTTACCGTTCATCATTTGCATCGTGCTGTTAATAGTCAGTTACGCGAAAAGTGGAATAAAAGCTTTGCAACCATGATAATAATAATTGAATTCCCAATGTTCATAGACGGGATAAGTCATGTCTTGAGTCCGCACAGATTTAATACATTGAATTCATACATAAATAGTTCACACATGGTTATCATGAAGCACATAAATATTAAGTTCTGTTCATACTTCGATTATGATTTATCTGCGAATCAGTCCTTGTCAAATAGCACGAATTATTGTAGACAGAACGTCGTAACTATATGTACGCGCAGTTGGTGGTTCCAACGGCCGACAGTGAGATTACGCGTCTGGCAAAATATAATTAATACGGACTGTTAATTCATCCCGACTTAGGTTTAGTCACTTACTAACCTGAAAACATTCATCTCTCTTCATCGTAAGAGTGAACTGACCCATGTCCATAATAAAATACAATATAACTGTGTGGCACTCCATGCCCGACACTATAAGACTCCAAGGACACGTCTTCTCAGTTCGACGGTCATTCAAGAAAGAGTCCCGTCTCTTGGTCACGGTGCGTGACCTACCAACGCTGAAACGTCATAGCGTTCAATAGTCTACTAATATTTTACATTACATTAAACGCAGTAACCCCTAAAATCGCATGCTGCTAACCTCTAGCAGACGATGCCAATTAAAATACCGTAACAGTTCGCTTGTCTTTCGTTGTCCTTCTGCGGTCTATAGCATAGCAGTTCTGGTGATGGTGTCAGGATTAAAATCTAATAATCAGTAATTAATAAATGAATCTTGCCATATACAGACATTTATGCATTAAATGGAAAAGACTATAGGATCTACATTTATTTCATTTAACTTTTTAAAAACAATTTCATTGGGTCTTTTCGCACTTGTGTCTTGGAGGAAACAAGAGATGAGTGCATTCTGTTCCTTCCTGAAATCAAATTGTACAACAGAATTACTGTGTAAACACTTCTTGTTGGTATCTGTCTGTTCTTTTCCTGGCAAGAAACACTAAAAGGATTTTTAAATGCTCTTATTGGATTGATAATTGATATTCTTATGTTATGTTACAAGGATTGATTTAGCATTATTTATGGCATTAATTGATTGCATCTTGTCATAAATGGCAGCAGTGAATTATTATTATTATATTTTATTTGTCTTTCCAGGTAGCCCTAAACTGTGTCCAGGTGAAGATATGGTCAAGACTATCATTTCTAATTATGGCAGAAAATCGTTTTCCTTCTGTGTTCTTGCATACCCAAATATTTCTGATTTCTTGATATTTAACAACAGTTATGTTCTCAAAAATACGGATAACAATTTTAATTGGACGTATGAAAAGAGCAGCACTTTCAGTACATATATTATTACCATCATAATAAACAACATAACACATGTGACCAGTGGAGAACTTACTATTGGAGTATGCACTAGCCAAGGCAGAGATTATCAACTGAATTACACAGTTAACATAATGGGAGAAAGTAAGTTCCACGAAGCAAAATAATAGTGCTTTTATTACTATTCCTCCCTCCCCTCGTCAGTCTCTCTTTGTCACACACACTCTTTATTTCTTTTTCTCATGGGTATCTGATCACGTGTTGGAAATAGCCTGCTTGTATGGGCGTTGTAGATCTAATTCTTTCTTTTTTTCTTGCTTTATTTTAATATGTGCTGTGTAATTTATCTTTTACTTTTAAATATTAATTGCTCATCATTCTAGGCATCATTTTTCCCGTTCTTCTACCAAATGAGATATGTTCTATCATTTACTAATAATAATACATGCAAATCATACTTAAACAGAATGTAATACCTACAGATTCATTTGATTCTTAACTGTACACAGACCAAAGCTAGGGTATTTTCCCTTCAGCTTTCATCGGTTTCTGTACAGAAGTCTCCACTAGCCTTTGACCATAAAAAGTCTAGCCCACCAGGCAGTGGAGATAGGAGAGGCCTTCATCCATATAGCATGAGATCCATACATGAAATGCCAAGATTATCAATTGGTGGACATAATATACTTACTTAGTCGTTCCCCTTCTACCGTGAGGTGTAGAGGTGACATAATATAATAAATTAAAATATGCTGATAATACAGATAACAGTCTTAATAGCAACAAGTGAAAAATAGTTGCTGGAAATGATTGCTACAATAGGTACATAAAGTAACCTTACCATAAACGACAACCAGATATCCTTACTAAGCCAAAGACATCTAGGTTATTTGGTGTTTGGGCCCCCTTCATCTAATAGGCAATAATTTTAATATTTTTGTCGTAGTAATGACATATACAACTATTATTTATGATGTTGCCGGGGTGTATTATGTCTTTTAAGCTATTTATACAGGCTTTTCTTTGCAACGAGTCGGCGTCTGTGGCCTAATGGATATGAACGCAGTTTCATAATCCAGATATACCAGGTTCGAAACCTGCTGCGGGCGGTTTGGTAGCAGATCGCTTTGTGTGGATTTTTCACAATGGTATAAGCGCCGTACCGTTCAGAAAGCAATGGCAAACTACTGAATGAAAAAAATTGCCTAGAAAAATCACAAGCAGCCAATAAAAGCTGGGGTTGATTGCCACGTCCTGTAAAGGATAAGCAACTAACTTTCTTTGCAACGTATGATACTCTCTTGTCACCTTCAAATCTTGCAATAGATGTTTCAATCACTTCCAGATGAGCAATAGCTCTAAAACGTGTCAAAGTTGTGTATTCCCCATGACAATACAATAATCAGTCGTTAAAGAAAGAAAATGAATAACATTAAAATTAATATTAATTTTGTTTGTTTGTATTGTATTATTATTGAAATGGGTTATAACTAAATAATCTAGGTGTATTCTTTCTAACAAGATTGTCTCATTGAAACTTCTTCCCACCCCCCCCCTTTTTTTTTTTCCTTTCCACACGCACACTATCCCACGCGCGTGCACAGACATACACAACAACTGACAACTAAATTTAAACAAATGTAATTCACAACTCTTATCAAAATTTGAAAATAAAATAAAACAAAAACAAAAACTTCTCGTCTCTTATATATCCATACATGCCACATGCTATGGTTTACCCATAATCTGTACGGGGTGTTTGCGTTTTCAGATGTGTACGGCCCGTACATACCGCCTGTACGGGTTTTTTCGCCTAATTATTAAATATACATATAAATCGACCGTTTTGTGCCACTACACAATTTTCCGTTATTTGCGTCATGAGATTTGGCGAGATTTTAAGCCAAGTGGATTAAAGAAAAAAAATAACCAATGAAAATCAAGCTGCCTATTTTTCAATTGCCGCGGGATGTGCGTGGCGTGTTCATTCACAATTTTTCGCTAAAGCTAGCGCGAGGTTACTGATTATTTGAACGATTACGCAGTACTGAGTCGAGCCTATTGTTTAGGATTAATTTCCAGTTTAGTATTGGTAAGTAATTCATTTTTTTTTAAAAGTATTGCAATAACATTGTTTAGATGAAGTTAGATTTAACTGTCAGATAACTTAGGCCTAGGCTATGCTTTTTTTTTCGTAAGATTTAGCATAGCCTAATTTATTATTTACGGCTGCTTAAAAAAAAAGGCGGATACCACTTCATATTATTTGATTTCACTAAAACTTGTAGAAAGTGCGTAAGAAATGTAAATTTGAATAATAATACAATACAAATAATGGGTAATATCGGAATGACAGTCGCCAAACGATCTGCATGTATTTTCGTACCATTTAGGCTAGTAACACTAACTTTAAATCTAAATGGTACGAAAATACATGCGAAGCATTCGGCGTCCGATATTACCAAAAAGCAATGAAACTGATCACTATGATGGTGCAGAACCATCTAATTGAATATATTTTTTACATGAATTAACTCTTTTGTTTAGTTTTTCAGTCTTTGTACAGGTTTTGCGGGTCTTTGTACAGGGTTTTTGCATTTTTTGTACAGGTTTTTCATGTCTGAGGTGTGGCATGTATGTATATCGGATATCCATTAGCATTCTCTTCTGTTGTATCTCTGAACTCTTTCGGAAATCCCTTCCTGTATACACCTTCTTTCATGCTCTTCCCCATTAATTGCAGCTTGTTGATTATTAGCATCCGGTACATCTATTTGATTAGTCCTAACGGCGCTTCGCCCTTCCTCTCATTTCCAATCTAGCTTATCTTTCTGCAATGTTTTATGTCCGTCTTCGTAGTCTCATTTCGGTCTCGTAGCCTATCAGATCTCTCCTCTAATGTTTCATTAGCATTTCTTCTACGTTTTCTCAAAGTTCTTACAGCAGACATTCCAAATTAACTCCGCCAATGCCGGTCCCAAGCCCGGATGAAAAAGGAGGAGGGCAGCCTGCATGGAGGCCGTAAGGAGGCAGCCCCTCCACCATGCAAAGGCACACATGCCAATCACCTGTTTGTCTTAAACTATGATTACGAGCAATACAAGAGAGAAAACCGGACTGATTCTAAAGGCGACGAACTGGAACGGACTACGGACTACGACTTATGGAACTTGGAACACAAGAAGTATAAATGGGAAGGAAGAGGAGCTGGTGGAAGAGATGAGGAAAGCAAAACTAGAAATCCTGGCTATAACGGAAACGAAGAAAAAAGGACAAGGAGTCATGGATCTCGATGGCAACACGTTGCTCTACAGTGGTGTACCCATATCTGAAAGAGCTAAAGGGGGCGTGGGTTGCATTGTGGCCCAAAATCAAAAAGATAGTATCAAGGGATGGAACTTTGTCTCGGAGCGCATTATGGTTGTAAAACTAAAAGAAGGAGAAACCATAGTCAACCTGGTCATAGTGTATGGGCCAAATGAGGATGAGAGAGCAGAGGTCAAGGAGGAATTCTTCGAGCTGCTTCAAAGGACAGTGGATGACTGCTTAGATGAAGTTATCATGCTCGGAGATTTTAATGCCAGAGTTGGAAATGACCATGCTAGATGTGGTGGAGTTATCGGAAGATATGGAGAAGATACTCTCAATGACAATGGAAAGCGACTCCTTAGATTCTGCAGTGAGCAGAATCTGATCATTACAAACACAAAGTTCCCCCATAAGCGCATACATGCATACACTAGATGTGAAACCAACCAAGAATGAGAAGTCAGTGATCGACTATGCCATTGTTCGGAGAAGCTCATTCAGATATGTCCGAGATGCAAGAGTCTGGAGGGGGCCTGAGATTGGAAGTGATCACTACCTGCTAACAATCAAACGAACAACTGAAAGAGTTGCTCAGCCTAGGAACCGCCCAACATCACGCAAGAAACCAAGTAAACGAGCAGGAGAAATGAGCATTAGGACCTACAAGCTGAGAGAGCCAGAAATTAAGACCAGATATCAGGGGCTTATTGCTACAGCAGTGAGCAACACATAAGAACGACCTGATGACTTGGAAACCCTCTGGAATAAATTCAAGGATATCATAAAGACAGCTGCTGCAGAAGCATGCGGTGAAGTCCGACTTGGGAACCAGAGAAAGAGGACACCTTGGTGGACAGAGGAAGTCAAAGAGAAAATAAGAGAGAAGAAAATGGCATGGAAACAATACTTAGGAGCTAAAAACACAACAGAACAAGTGGAAAAATATAGAGAATATGTGACACTCAGAACAGAAGCAAAGAACAAAGTGCTAGCAGCAAAACAGAAGTCCTGGGAAGAATTTGGAGAAAAGCTAGAAAAAGATGCACAAGAAAACCAGAAATTGTTCTATAAGACCCTAAAGAACATGAGGAAGGAAAAACAATGTCCTCTCAAATTTATAAAGGACAAGCAAGGCAAATTGCTTACTGCCCCAAAGGAAGTAATGGAAAGATGGAAAGAATATTTCTCAGAACTCCTGGATGGTGAGCATGGTGAAGCATCAGAAATGAAAACCACTAGCACAGAAGAGAAAACCAATGATGGTGAAGATGACATAAAGATGGAAGAACTGAGGGCAGCACTAGAGAAAATCAAGATGGGCAAAGCATCAGGGGATGATGGTATAACACCAGAAATGGTTAAGTACATGGGAGCATCAGGCGACCTATTACTCCTAAAGGTCCTACAGGCAGCATGGTGCAACAAGACCATACCAAAGGATTGGGAAATTGCCATCATAACACCAATTTTCAAAAAGGGTGACAATCGACAATGTGGAAACCATAGAGGCATATCCCTTCTCAGTGTCCCTGGTAAAATCTACTCTAGAATCCTAGAGCAGAGACTCCGACGCCTAGCTGAGCCACAATTGGATGAGGTCCAGTGCGGATTCCGAGCAAACCGAAGTACTCAAGACCTAATCTTCACACTCAGACAGCTGAGTGAAAAGGCCCTTGAGTATAAGAGTGAGATCCATCTTTGTTTCATAGATCTGGAAAAGGCGTTTGACAGGGTCCCCTGGAGCAAACTTTGGGACTGTTTGGCAAGGAAGAATATTCCATCACCTCTGATTCATGCTATACAGAGCTTCTACAAGTCTTGCAGAAATTATGTGAGGACAGCAAACCATAAGTCAGAAGAGTTCAGGACCACCACTGGTGTAAGACAAGGTGATATCCTATCACCTTACCTCTTCATACTCCTTATGGACGATGTCATCAAGGCATGTAAGGAGAGAACAAGAAAGTATTCAGTGGGGTACTGGAAGATGAGACAGGTCTATATTTCGGAGCTGGCATTTGCTGATGATGTTGCCCTGATTGCTAAATCAGAGGCACATCTCCAATCCAACCTGCAAGTCTGGAAGGAAGAGCGGGAGAAGAGAGGGATGGTCATAAGCAGCTCTAAAACAAAATCCATGGTGATATCACGAGAAGAAAGAAAACATCAGATTAAGTTGGGAGAACAGGTCCTGGAGCAGGTCGACCACTTTAAATATCTCGAAGCTATTATAGACCGAAAGGGAGGCATCAAAGAAGAGTTGGCCACTCGAAAAGCAGCGGCTGGGAGACTTTTTCAGGCCGTAAATCGTGGATTCCTCAGCAAGAAAGAGGTTGGTAAGAAAACGAAGATGGCTGTATACCGCTCCACCTATGTCCCAGTCTTGACATATGGATGCGAGTCATGGGCAATGACTACAACCCACAAAAGCCAGATCCAAACCTCAGAAATGAGGTATCTGAGGAAAGTGGTTGAAGTAACAAGAAGAGACATGGTCCGCAACCAGACGATCCGTCAAGGCCTAAAATCCCATCCGCTGCAGACCCAAATAGAACAGTCCCAACTAAGATGGTTTGGCCATGTCTGCAGAATGGGAGAAGATCGGCTACCACGACAAGCATGGGAAACAAAGAGCCAGGGATCCAGACCTCCAGGACGACCCAGAGTCCGCTGGGAGGACAACATTAGACAATCTTTGAAGGACCGAGGACTAGAATGGAACCAGGCCAGGAAGAAGACAGCTGATAGAATGGTCTGGCGCTCTCTCTTCCAAACCTCTACACCTCACGGTAGAAGGGGAACGACTAAGTAAGTAAGTACGTAAGTAAGACATTCCAAATTACAACAAAAGAAAACTCAAACATCTGTTTCCTCCACACACACACACGCAGGACTGGTGGCCTATATTTGGCTATTTGTCGTTGTGACGGGTTGCTTGTTACGCTAGTCGAGTATTGTTTAGAGTTATAGCACTTAGTTGCTTGTTAGCTATCGAATTGTATCTCGTGATAGTTTCGAGAGACAGATTACAGACAGCGTGAAAAGCGCTGATATATTTATTCTGTAATGTTTGAGCGGAGTGAGAATAGCTCGCGGCTAGGCCGCAGATGATTGATTGACTGAGTTGTGTTGACCGTGAGGAAGTCTCGTGACTGCTTTTGAGCGGGACGAGTGTGTTATCTGGGGAGTGTTCCGGGCGTTTTGACCGGGTAGGAAGACAGTGTTTTTTGGGAAGTGTGAAATGCCTGTACAGTGCTGAATTTAAAATGTCGACGGATTTTTCGCTGTGGGTACAGCGTAGTATGAAACTGCAGTTTTTGATGATTGTGGAAATGTTTATAACTGCAGTGTGCAGTCTTTAAAGGCCATTATCTCCTGTGTGAGGAGTCTTGTTTAATAAGAGTACTTTAGGCCATGAATCATGATAGCTCCTGTGAGAGGATTGTTATTGAGGATTCTTTATAGAGATGAGTTTAATAAGAGTACTTTAGGCCATGAATCATGATAGCTCCTGTGAGAGGATTGTTATTGAGGATTCTTTATAGAGATGAGTTTAATAAGAGTATTTTAGGCCGTGAATCATGATAGCTCCTGTGAGAGGATTGTTATTGAGGATTCTTTATAGCGCTGAGTTTAATAAGAGTACTTTAGGCCATGAATCATGATAGCTCCTGTGAGAGGATTGTTATTGAGGATTCTTTATAGCGCTGAGTTTAATAAGAGTACTGTAGGCCATGAATCATGATAGCTCCTGTGAGAGGATTGTTATTGAGGATTCTTTATAGCGCTGAGTTTAATAAGAGTACTTTAGGCCATGAATCATGATAGCTCCTGTGAGAGGATTGTTATTGAGGATTCTTTACAGCGCTGAGTTTAATAAGAGTACTTTAGGCCATGAATCATGATAGCTCCTGTGAGAGGATTGTTATTGAGGATTCTTTATAGCGCTGAGTTTAATAAGAGTACTTTAGGCATGAATCATGATAGCTCCTGTGAGAGGATTGTTATTGAGGATTCTTTAGAACGTGATTTAGAAATGAGTACTCTAGGCCATGTAGTATGATATCATTGTAGCTGCCGAGTGCGCAGTTCTTATGTGGTAATTTATATCTTGTGTTGTGCTGTGAACGGTATTCTATGTGTATTTCATCAATGTGTTGTGACGTGAATAAACCCATATGAAATGTCACCAGTCGTTTACAACCATCCATGACTCTTGTGTACGTACCTGTGGTGTAAACGACTAAACCAACACACGCACTTAATATTACAAGTGTGACAGGGAACTTAACACGTATTTAGAAATAGCCCCGGAGTGGGCGTGGTCTATCTGTATCGAGAACTTGTGCATCGCTTACCAGTAGACTTCTACAGTGTTTGCCTGTGTGGCGTATATGTATGTATCAAATGTAGACATTACCGTATCCACCAAACCCAAGACTTTATCAGTAACAATCAATAAGACTTTATCAGTGGTGTGCTAGTTTTATAGGATCAGACACCCGCGAAATTCGCGTGATATTAATTTACAAGTGTTAGCGTGTAGCCTGAGTGGCGTTAGTATATGAAAGACAGACATCACATTTGAGAGCTGTATCCAGGCCCAGGGAAAACTTATTCAGTATCAGTTAAACTGGGAACTGTTAACTCAAGTCGCAAGTCGCAACTCGCAAGTCAAGGAATTTATTACTCAAGATTATGAGATGTCATGATATACAGTGGCGTCTGTATACCAGTACAAGTAATCATCTGGCAGTATGAACGAGTGGTGTACCTTCTTTCAACGAAATTGACAGACGGTGACCCATTTCCTGCTTTCCTGTGCGGTGTGTTAGCACGTAGCGTGCTGAATCGAGGACCTGAGTGGAATCAAGGTGTCAAGTTCCAATGCCTTTCTGTTGTCGATTGTTTTACCATTGAACTTTGTGATATCCAGGGTGTTAACGGAAAGGAACAGAAGAGTTTTCATTCAAGATAAGTGGTTATTTTTTGTTATGTGAACTGTGTCGCCTTAACTATGTCAACGAGCCTTCCTGTGCTTTGCATCTCCTATACTGTTGAAATCTGTTGTTTTTGTTGTCTAATTCTATATAGACATATTATTAGGATTTAGTATTGATGCTAAGTATTGATGGTTGTATGATATAGGATGACTTCCCTCATATGATGTTATAAGGGTTCTTTGAAAAGGAATTGATGATACAAAGTTTATGAATAATATTTTTGGTATACGTACTGAACTGTGTGAAATGGAAGGGTAATTGTCAGAACTTCTTGAAACATAAACTTGCGACATTAATAATTATACTGATATAGATATACAGTTGACTGAGTGATTGAATCACCATGGATTTTGATAATAATCCTGCAGATATAAGGCCTATGCTGGAAAGTGCATTGTTAATAGGTAGAGATGAAAAGGGATTGAGAGGTCCACGACTTGGAGTATGGATCATGGACGATTTGTTGGTTAATGTATCGGTATCCCTAAAGTTATTTGCTGAACATAACTTTAAGTTTGTTTGTAATTCAATAATGGCTAAGGATTTGGTTGATTTGCTACTGCACCTTCGTGTGTTTTTGAAACATTATATTGAGCATGAGCACGGACATGTAGTGCAAAGTATATTCAAGATAATCCACAACGGTATTCCTTATGAGCAGAAAAAGGAATTAGGAAATGAGAAACAAATAAAAGTCAACAAACAGAATGCCCTACGGGAAAGGGACAATTGTTTAACAGTTACTACTGAAGTGAGTAAACTACACGAAACAGTCTCTAAACTCGCAAATGAGTTAGATAAGTCAAACACGGAACTTACTAAAGTACATGCGGCGTTAGATGCAGCATTGAACAAGAACAAAGAGCTGGAAATTCGGCTGAAAGACAAAGATGACGAAGTGGGTAATCTCACTCGAGAAATTCATAAAAAGACAGAGATGTATCAGAAATTAAATGCTGAAACAAATGAACGGGAGAAGTTATACATAGAAATGCTTCATGATATATGTTTTGGTAAACTTGAAGAGAAGAACACTGTATGCCCAGAGAAGATTGATGAGCTTGTAAATAGCTATGATAGTGAAACTGAGGAGCTTCAGATGGACTTAACACCTAAAAAAGAAAAGGATGAGAAAGAGAGATTAGAAGAGTTAACGACTGAGAGAGAGGAGATGATTAAGATTGAGAGATTATTAACAGAGGAGAGAAGTAAAGTTTTGACATTTGACAAATTAAATAGGAAATTAAGTGAAGAAATTTCACAAAAAAGTGTTGAAATTGCAGAAAGTACAAAAAGGGTAGAGGGTCTACTCGATGTTATTTTAACCAGCGGAATATGGTCTTCTGTAAATGTGGACAATGCTAGACAGAAAGTTGTTTGCCAACAGGTTAAAAAGATCCAGCCCTATACAATCTTTGCGGATAGAAAGGTTAAATGTAATGAACAAAGATCGTTTCGGGGAAAATATAACTTTCAGAGATCTTTTGATTCTTCTTGCAATAGCAACAATTCTTGGCGGCAGTGTAATAGAGAGAATGATAAGGTAACAGTCAGTCCTGATAGATTTCAAGCTAAAAGCCCAAAGATTAAACGAGTAACTGATTTTGGAAGTTCTCAGAGGATGATATCAAGGGATAAAGTTATAAGTAGTGGTTCCAAGGATGAAACCCATTATAGGCGTAACGATAAAGATACTTATAGATCTGCAGATGATACTGCAAACAAGCATATTGTCAAAGAAAAGAATGGAAAGAGTTTTTGTAGGAGAGATGTTTCTAAGGTTAGAAAGTACCAAGGAAATTCATATGATAATAATTTTCCTTCTCAGAGAGATAAGAGACAAGTTAATGTATCTCAACAGTTTAATTCTCAGAATTTTGAAAATAATGGTACAGACAAATACAAGAAGAGTTTTCAATCGTGCAATAATTTTTCTGACAGATTTTTTGTGCGGAGTAGAAACGTTAATCATAACAAGTCTAACTGGGATTATAGACATAATAATAGTCTCAAACAAAGAGGAAATGATGATAAATATTTTGATCAAACGACGAATAAGTGCAATTATGCTAATTTTGCTCGACATGAGCCTAGAAGCATTGTTATTAAGCAAAGTAGCAATGATAATGATGTCACAAATACTACTGCTTGTTATGTTTCTGATTTTGAAAGAGCAGCACGTTGTTGTGAACTTAAACGAAGAGTCGATGACATAGTGGGGTGACCAGATTTCCACACGGACCACAGTGCGGGGTAATTGTTTGTTTAACCTCTCCGTTGTTCGTAATAAATTTCACCATTCATTAAAATGGAAATTTTCGTTTGTATTTTTTTTAACAGAGACGACTTCTCGATAAGGGTCAGCGCTTCTGTTTACGGTAGCGGCAAGAATATAGGTCAACATTGTGCCCGAGTGTTTTCTCAAGCGAAACATATCAACGTGCTAACTATGGATTCGACGTTTTACCCCTAATGTTTATGAGATGTCGGCAAGACCTATGGAGATTTTTTTTTTTTTGCGGTTGATTCTTTTTTGTTTTGTTTGTTTATTAGGACAGAAAGTGTTAATGTATTCTATTGCATAGATCATTATAGGTTGTTATATTATGATCATCATCTTTACGCATCATTTGATGTCTATTGTTTTTCTTGATATGTATGACTGTTTTAATTATAAATTAGTTCATTTCGATGCTATTTTTATACTATTGTGTTACTATTGTGTTACTATTGTGTTATTTGTTAATTATAGATTTGAATTAATTAAATTAAAATACTATTTTTATGTAACTTAGCATTACGAAATATTTTTGTACAGTATTTTTTGGAAAATATTTTTTCCCAGACATTGTAATTTTTTATTTTTGGTTTTGTGTGTGCTTAGCGTTTGACTATGTGCTATGTTTGATATGTAGAATAATGTTAGTTCTTTAAAGAAAGTTTTTTTTTTTGTTTTTTGGATGTTATGTTGTATTAGCGCTTGATTGTGCGTTGTTCGAACTTGGTTATAGCAATGCTATTACTTTTTTGTGTGGTGGCGATAATTTATTGTTCATTATGTATAACTTGTATAACTTGTTTAAATTACTGATTATGTTTTGTTTAGTTATAAACTATTTTTTGTAGTATTAGTATAGGAATACTTTGTTATTTTCTTTTGTGCTTTTCGATCGTGTTTGTATGTATTTTGAAATACGTTGTTGATCTAAATAGTTATTAGTATATATTTTTATCAACGTTCTCTATATTCATACCTTTTGCTTTTGTCCTTGTTGATTATTCTTCATTCCATTCCTTCTTTTCTGTTGTCTTTTCAGTATGGTTTCATATTTTGTGTACATTTTGTGCTTTATTTACGTTTCACTTCATTCTCCTTGTATACTTCTTCTTTCGCTTCTTATACTTTCATTCTATGTATTGTTACTTTAATGGTATAACTTAATATAGTGTAGCTACTTGTGATATTTGTAATTATTTTACATATAACAAATTGTTTGAATGTAATATTATTGTTTTCCTTATATTCTGATTTCATACTTACTTTTATTACGGATCATTTTTTCGTTTGCTTGATCTTGTCTTTTCTTTTACTATCGGTTGTTTCCTATTTAATTGTTCTGTATTCACTTAACTTGGTTTTGTAATGCATTATTTTTGGGTATGCTTAATTGATTACATTGGATACTTCATTTTTACATTTCACTTAATGCTTATATTTTGTAGATGTCTTATTTTGACTTAACTGAAGGTAATTCTTAGACGCATATGTTAGAGATTCATTGTCCTTTTAATTTTTTGAAGATGTAATTGTAAAAAAATGATAAATCATTTTTTTCTCTGGGGGTGAGGTAAGATGTAACGAACAGTTTTAGTGTAAGGGGAAGTAAACTGGAGTATGTTAGTAGTTGAAATAGATTTTGAGTTATAGCACTTAGTTGCTTGTTAGCTATCGAATTGTTTAGAGAGTATCTCGTGATAGTTTCGAGAGACAGATTACAGACAGCGTGAAAAGCGCTGATATATTTATTCTGTAATGTTTGAGCGGAGTGAGAATAGCTCGCGGCTAGGCCGCAGATGATTGATTGACTGAGTTGTGTTGACCGTGAGGAAGTCTCGTGACTGCTTTTGAGCGGGACGAGTGTGTTATCTGGGGAGTGTTCCGGGCGTTTTGACCGGGTAGGAAGACAGTGTTTTTTGGGAAGTGTGAAATGCCTGTACAGTGCTGAATTTAAAATGTCGACGGATTTTTCGCTGTGGGTACAGCGTAGTATGAAACTGCAGTTTTTGATGATTGTGGAAATGTTTATAACTGCAGTGTGCAGTCTTTAAAGGCCATTATCTCCTGTGTGAGGAGTCTTGTTTAATAAGAGTACTTTAGGCCATGAATCATGATAGCTCCTGTGAGAGGATTGTTATTGAGGATTCTTTATAGAGATGAGTTTAATAAGAGTACTTTAGGCCATGAATCATGATAGCTCCTGTGAGAGGATTGTTATTGAGGATTCTTTATAGAGATGAGTTTAATAAGAGTACTTTAGGCCATGAATCATGATAGCTCCTGTGAGAGGATTGTTATTGAGGATTCTTTATAGAGATGAGTTTAATAAGAGTATTTTAGGCCATGAATCATGATAGCTCCTGTGAGAGGATTGTTATTGAGGATTCTTTATAGCGCTGAGTTTAATAAGAGTACTTTAGGCCATGAATCATGATAGCTCCTGTGAGAGGATTGTTATTGAGGATTCTTTATAGCGCTGAGTTTAATAAGAGTACTTTAGGCCATGAATCATGATAGCTCCTGTGAGAGGATTGTTATTGAGGATTCTTTATAGCGCTGAGTTTAATAAGAGTACTTTAGGCCATGAATCATGATGGCTCCTGTGAGAGGATTGTTATTGAGGATTCTTTATAGCGCTGAGTTTAATAAGAGTACTTTAGGCCATGAATCATGATAGCTCCTGTGAGAGGATTGTTATTGAGGATTCTTTAGAACGCTGAGTTTAATATGAGTACTCTAGGCCATGTAGTATGATATCATTGTAGCTGCCGAGTGCGCAGTTCTTATGTGGTAATTTATATCTTGTGTTGTGCTGTGAACGGTATTCTATGTGTATTTCATCAATGTGTTGTGACGTGAATAAACCCATATGAAATGTCACCAGTCGTTTACAACCATCCATGACTCTTGTGTACGTACCTGTGGTGTAAACGACTAAACCAACACACGCACTTAATATTACAAGTGTGACAGGGAACTTAACACGTATTTAGAAATAGCCCCGGAGTGGGCGTGGTCTATCTGTATCGAGAACTTGTGCATCGCTTACCAGTAGACTTCTACAGTGTTTGCCTGTGTGGCGTATATGTATGTATCAAATGTAGACATTACCAGATCCACAACACAGCAGCAACGTTAGCAGATAATCAATAGACACCCTATCAGTAACTAAACCAATACGTTATCAGTGAAGCCCCATGACGTTTCACAAGACTTACGGCCATGACCTCCCGGGGTTTTCACTTCAAAAGTTACGGGGGTGCAACACGGGCGTTTTCATCTTTTTTTTTTTTTTGCTGACACATTCTTCTAGGGATTCATTGATGTATAACACATCATTTCTTTATCACAACCACTGGCCAAGTACTAAGCTTAGAACGTATAGTGTACAATCACAGTACACAGTACACCTTTATTACACATCATGACAATGTAGTAAATATGCATGAGCCAATATCAATGGGCTAACATTCAATCTGACCGTTGATCTTGTTATCAATGTAGATACACAATCTATTTACGTCCGTCGCAGTCCGTTAAATACACCGCTGAAAGCAACGTCCTTTTGAGCACCACAATGTTCCAGGATAAGGGACCCTTTGTAGTGTGCAAAAATAAGTGCAACCGTCGTGCAGTTATGTATATATATATATATATATATATATATATATATATATATATATATATATATATATATATTTATATATATATATATATATATATATATATATATATATATATATATATATATATATATATATATATATATATATATATATATATATATATAAAGGGTATCTACAAGAATTAAAAAAACATACTTGTGTTTACTGCATTTTTAGTTGGCTCAGACATATATCTTTCTGTTTAATGTGTTCTTTCCTTTGTCTCTTTGTTCCCTTGTCCTTCACTCATTATTGTTTTTTTTTTTTTTTTGAAAGCTCGTTCAAAACCAATTAATTGTGTCAATCTACATGTTCCGCTCACCCGTGTGTTACCGCGGCCCGAAAGGGAAGCAAAGAATAGTAACACTGGTCCATACCATGCATGTCGTAGAAAGAGACTAAGGAGGGTTGGGCATGAGGCTGGTTACCCCATCCTGTAAAAAATTTTAAACCACAAAAAACTTCAACAAACTTGGTCACGTCAATTAAGGAAAATAAAACACAGCTATCCAAGACAGGGGAAGGTCCTCTCGCAGGGAGGCGTACGATGCAACGCAGAGAAAGCCGAAAGGAGTCTGTGTTACTGACTAACCTTCTTTCTTCTAGGAGAACATCCAGATTTCGCACCTGCAATGCTCGGACATTGAACGAACAAGGGAAAGCGGCACAAGTAGCAGCAGACATGAGGGAATATAAAATCGAGGTTCTGGGACTGTCTGAAACAAAGTAGAAGGGGGTAGACTAGAAGAAACTCATCACAGGTGGGTTGGTGCTGTCTTCGGGACCCATAAAAAATAATATCTATTTTTAAAACAGCTAAACAAAAATGAATGTAAATGTCATCAAATATTATGCACCAACTAATGACAAAGAAGAGTCTGTGAAAGAAGCATTTTATACTAGACTGCAAGAAATTAATGAGAAAGTAACAAGAAGAGACATCACAATTTTGATGGGTGACATGAATGGAAAGATAGGTACGGTCAACACAGGTTTTGATGAAGTCATGGGAAAACATGGGCTAGGAATAATGATTGAAAATGGGGAACTGTTTTCAAACCTGTGTTTCAAATCAACTGGCTATATGCATAAACATGAAATTTAGATCACCATTGCAGGATGTAAGGGTATATAGAAGATGGCCAAAGCGAAAATGAAACTCAAGAGATATGCAACAATGCAAAGTTATAGACAACAATTTAATGTAGGACATCTAAGAAATCATGAAACAAGAGACAAATTTGCGGTCATAATATCCAACAAATTCCAAGTGCTTCAACAGCTGGAAGATGTAGTGAATACGGAAAACTGTTGGCAGCAAATCAAAACTATATGGAATGAGACGTGTGAAGAAATACTGGGGAAAAGGGAACGACAACAAAAAGCATTGTTAACAACAGAAATCATCAATAAGATACAAGACAGAAAAAACAAGAAAGCAGATTTAAACACAAGCAAAACTAGAAGTTCCAAAGCCAAGGCTCAAGAAGTGTACACAGAAGCAAACAAAAAAGTAAAAAGAATTATCAGAAGAGACAGGAGGAAGTATATTGAGGAGTTGGCAAGAGAGGCAGAAGATGCTGCAGCCAAAAGAAATACGAGAGAACTGTATAGCAGCACAAAAAAGCTAACAGGGAAACACAAGCAAACAAGTTGCCTCATTAAAGACAAGAATGGAAAACTGCTCAGCAATATACAAGAGAAAATGAAGACGTGGACGAATATTTTAAGGACCTTCTCAATATACAAAAACCACCCAGACATCCAGCCAGCGAAGAAGAGCTACAAATTAACTGTGAAAGACCAACGAAGGAAGAAATAAAGAACGCCATAAAGCTTCTAAGAGATGGAAAAGCGGCTGGACCAGATGACATTCCAGCAGAGGCCATCAAAGCAGATATCGACACGGCTACAGAGATGTTATTACTTGGAAAAGGAAGAGATACCAGCAGAATGGAAGGAAGGATATCTGGATAAGTTGCCTAAGAAGGGACATTTACAAGAGTGCACAAATTATAGAGGAACAATGTTACTATCAGTACCAGGAAAAGTATTAAACAGGATTATCCTCGAGCGATTAAAAGAGTCCGAAGACAAGAAACTGAGAGACGAACAAGCAGGTTTTCGACAAAACAGATCCTGTACATATCAGACAGCCACTTTGAGAATAATAGTTGAACAAAGTCTGGAATGGAATTCACCATTATACATTGGATTTGTGGATTACGAAAAGGCATTTGACAGTGTAGACAGAGAATCACTTTGGAAATTGATGAGGCATTATGGAGTTCCCCTGAAGATCATTAATTTAATAAAGAAAACATATGAAGACCTGACATGTAGAGTTCTGCATGAAGGACAGCTTACAGAACCGTTTAGGATAAGAACGGGAGTGCGACAGTGATGCCCCTTGTCTCCATATCTTTTCTAACTAGCAGTAGACTGGGTTATGAGAACATCGACAACACACCACAGAAATGGAATCCAGTGGACTTTTGACTAAGCAGTTGGATGATCTGGATTTTGCTGATGACTTGGCTCTTCTGTCCCATTACGGTAATCAGATGCAGGACAAATGGAAAACACTCGAAAATACACAGTGAAAAGACAAAATAATGAGAATAAATGCAGGTAATGATAACAGGGTGGAACTTGAAGAAACACCACTACAAGATGTAGAATCGAACACATATCTTGGCAGCAATATAAACAAAGTTGGAGGGACAGACAGTGATATCAAAATAAGAATACAAAAAGCAAGAGGGGCTTTCATTGCATTGGGGAACATATGGAGATCAAGAGAAATCTTATCCAACACGAAAATAAAAATCTTCAACTCAAATGTGAAGTCAGTCCTATTGTATGGCTCTGAGACATGGAGAACAACAAAGACAACAACCAAAAAGCTACAGACTTTCATAAATGGGTGCTTGCGTACAATAGAGGGATTAAAATGGTATGACAAGGTTACCAACGTGGAACTGAGGACAAGAACCAGACAAGTGCCAGTGGAACAACAGATGAGAAGAAGACAATGGCGATGGATAGGACACACACTGAGGAAACCTGTTGATAGCATTACAAGGCAGTCCTTGTTCTGGAACCCCCAGGGCAAGAGAGGCAATGGTAGACCAAGAAGCACATGGAGCTGGAAACCGAGGTAAAAATGATGAGGAGAACGTGGAAAGAACTTGAGATGAAGGCACGTGACAGGAGGACTTGGCATGTGTTTGTTGAAGGCCTATGCTCCTTTGGGAGTGGAGGGTTATGATGATGACATCTTCCGCTAGATTTAGATTCTGTATTATGCTGTTTCTCATTGTGCGTAAATTTTTCTGTGCCTCTCTGTTAGCTTCCATTCACCCGGCATGATTCAACCTTTATCAGCCTGCTTTTGTTTGCAAATGTTCCCCTCCCCCTCCCCCATTACTTAAATTGACCATTTCATGAATTGGGCAAAATTGTTGCCCATTCCGCGAACTGGCTTCTGTACTAATATAAAACTTGAGATCCTGTGTTAATTTGTGAACTGAAAGTATTAGTAATCCAGTTCACATCAACATATCTTACTCTTTCTTTTTCTTGATCACTAATATTGAAATACAATATAATTAAGCGAAGAAGCCAGTTTACGGAATGGGTAAAAATTTATCCCAATTCATGAAATGGCCAATTTCACTTTTGGGGTGTACATACATTGATTTAACACGAGATATTGTTTGAATTGTGGCACAGTGCAAGAAGGTCAAGATGACATTAAACTTGAACAGACAACAGTTACATGTGGATGTGATCATCTGTCCGTGGCCATCCCGGTGGGGATCGTTACAGTTGCTATTGTTCTAGCCACTTGTTGCATTATCTGCGTTGTGCTGGGAGTTATTTTGTACAGAAAAGGAGGTGGGTATGTTTTCATCACTAAACACCGTAAACATTTATAAAACGCAACTCTTCCAGATCAGTGACTAATAATACTGTTTAGGAAAACAACAAGCTAAAGGAAATACGTTGTCAAAACAGTATATTACGTAATAAACAAAAACATACACACCAAAAAGCAAACAACACACATAGTACCAACTCAAAAAGAAATCCATATTAACTAATAATAAGGTAGTGAAAATGCAAAGAAGCACTGTATACGTGTACTACAAATAACACAAGACACGTGAAAACTACCAACAACAAAATGCTGTATACAGTAAGTGGTCAAGAATTAAGCAGACAACAAATTCTAATGTAACTTGTCATCACCGACAATGAGTGATCAATTGAAAATAACAATATGTATTTGTATAACTCGTAAAATGGAAAATTAAACTAAATACCCTGATTATAACCAACAGATAGATTGAATAGGGTAGACCGAGACGGGAAATAAGGAGAAACAAATCAAGATCATCCGATGCTTGTCCTCTCTGCCCATTTCTTTCAAAAACCGAATTAAATCAACAATAGTGTCCCAACTAGCGTTTCTAATTTTTTCCTACTTAAAATTTCCCGGGAGTTGTGAAGACTTTTTATTATTTCCCAAGATGTCCCGGGACCCGGATATATATATATATAGCAGGCAGCAAATCGTGTTTGGGATTCCAGGAGGGGATGAGGTGGGACTGGATGGTACCGGAAACATTGAACACCATTGCAATAAGAGGGGAAATGAAGGGAAAGAAAACAGAAGCAAAGTCCCCCAGGTTAAAGCAACTATGCGGCGAACGGTGCAGTCGGCTGGACGGGGAAGTTGAACGCCAGACCCGAGCCAACAAAAGGAATTTCCTGGGCGATCTTGTGGGACAGGCAGAGTAGGCAACGCTCGAAAATGAACAGAGCACAGTGTACAAAATGGCTAAAGTCATCGGTGGAAAGCGAGGTGCAAGTGATATTACATTCGTGAGAGATAAGCGGGGAGGTCTCATCATGACAGCAGAGGGACGGGAAAAGGGATGGGCAGAGCATTTCAGAGAAACTCTGAACAGGGAACCACCAGAGACACAATTGAATGTTCCTGGAGCTGAAAACGATCTAGATGTTAATACAGACATTCCACGAGGGGAGAAGATCATCACAGCAATCAAAGGGTTAAAGAATGGAAAAGCTCCTGGCCAAGATAACTTAAATGCAGAGCTGTTTAAGAGAGACCCTGAGCTAGCGGCAGAACTATTGGAACCACTATTTGCGCAGGTCTGGAGAACGGGGGCGGCACCGGCGGAGTGGAACAGGGGAATGGTTGTCAGGTTGCCCAAGAAGGGAGATCTTACAGACTGCAATAATTGGAGAGGAATTACTCTTCTCTCTGTTCCCAGCAAAATACTGGGCAGGATGGTTATACAGAGGGTTTCAAAAGCGGTGGACCACGGGCTGAGGAAAGGGCATGCAGGATTTGGAAAAAACAGAAGATGTGTAGATCATATATTCACTCTCAGGAACATTATAGAGCAGTGCTCGAGGTGGCAGGGACAGCTGTACATTAGTTTTGTTGATTTTGAAAAGGCTTTTGACAGTATACATAGGGACAGTTTATGGAAAATACTGAGCGCTTATGGAATTCCAGGCTGTGTCGTAGATTTCCGATAGGAGAATTAAGACTAGGTTTGGTCCCTTCTGAATAGGTTTGAATAGGTGATAGACTCAGTGAGAGTTAGTGAAAGGTAATAGAATTTCCACACACGTGAGATGATAGATTTGATATAGTGGCTGTCTCTGAAAGCGAAAAGAATTCTTCTCTCTCTCACCTATCTTCTACAACAGTTGTTACAGCGTCAGACAGACTACACCAATATACATATTACGTATATATTTCTATCACTCACAGGCACGCACATACACGTGACGACAGGTAAACACACCGACGTGGGAAAACTATAACAATGATATATATATTATCTAGAACGAGCTGACCAAACACGATTATTTGGTTCAAGAGCGATTTTAATATCAGGAAAAATCGGCTCACAACATCAAAGAAAGTACATCAAGGAAAATACATATACACATAGTCATAAAAAATCAAGGAAATGTTGCAAGGATGATAGCCCCGTTATAGTGTCAACTCTAGGTTTAGCCCGGCCCCGTTAAGAGAACAGATGATGGCGCCAGAGTCACAGATACATAGGGTTTGAGTCTAAGAGTTTTTCTTTGTTTTATCTCGTAATTATATGCACAGAGTTTGAAAAAAATCTGATTTAACCTAAGACAAAAACACAAGAACTCTAGCCTTAGCAACAAATTATGCAGATTGGAAAAAAAAATTAGGACAGCGACAGGGTGTCAAAGATATAATAGTGAAAATATCACTCAGACCAGTGTACACTCATTCATTCCGCCATGGCTTCTCATTCAGGTACTCACGACTTTGCTTGCTGCCTCTTGGAACACATTGATTTTTAGATTTTCACACAGACTCAAAAAATGCAGTCTTCTGCCAAGAAGTCCCCAGTTCCAAAAGACGTATTTAACTTGGAGTCTCCGGGAACGACTACTTGGGTATGCAAATTTGTTCAAATGTCTGATTAAGTCACCTAACAATTATTCCAGGCGCGGGAGTTAGCAGAGCACAGTGTCAATAGCGTAGGTTTCTAAAAAATGATGAATGTCAGGTCGGTGCCTTCCCTCAGTATAGGATTCACTTTAGTCACACCACAGATTTGTCCACAAGATATAATCTAGTCGGGAAATGATTGTTAATATTCACGCCACCAGGCAGCAAATTATATAGAGTTTCTAGAAGAAATTAAGTGCTGGCTCCAAGGTCCAGTATTTATCATTACAGTCTTTGAAAACCCGTTATAGGGATATTAGTATTTCTGTCTAACTTGCACCGTCAGATCAGTGTTACTTGAGAAAACCCACGTGGTTCAAAATAAGGACTGTCTATTTCTTCACAGTATGGAAACTACTACTAGGTGCTGGTAAAGTTAGGGTCACCCCAAAACTTTCACTGTGTGGAGGAAAAATAACACATATAATATAATAAACAGAATCTGTACTGGTTAAAACTTACATTTAAACTTGCAAGCAGAGAGCTTTGCTTATCATTTAAACTTCCCGTGACGTAAGTTATATTTAAAAATCAGCATTCCTCATAAATTAGGAACACGTGCGTATCCCGTCATCATTCATGAGGCTCGATTCTAGAGTTTATACGTTAGTTTAGAAAAATACACTCGACTGAGTATTAGCAGTTAAATTAAATTCATAAATAGCTACAATTGCCGTTATAAGCTAGAAATTATAATTTCCTACTGCTTTCCACTGAATGCTTCCCTAGAAAATATCTGCCTACCACTTTATTTCTCTTCTGCGCTAAAGAAATAGATTAAAATGAATTTAGCGATTTAACACTTTAACACTCACAAAATCTATATATCTATCATATTAATTACCTCAACCACAGAATTACAGGTAGTCGCACAACTTAAGAATAAAAATGCTGAAAATATTTCTGGAAGTCTAGAAGTTCGACAAATTGCCGAAACAAACTGAGATCTTCTCTAACAGCTATTCTGTTTTTCGAGCGACCTATCTACTGTGGAGTCTATGAGCGAGAATGAAATTAAAGTTTCAAACTTGGCCAATATCTTAAAATCAGACAAAGGGCCCAAACTTACTTCGCCAAGCGAAATTATCTCCCCTACTCCCAACATTTACGTCCGCTTAACGCGTGTCGTAACTGTCACCTACTGACCACGATGTACGCGTGTCAGTTTCAAATCCCAGACAGCCTGACTCCATTGTAGGGCAGTTTTCACACTACAGCTGACCATGGCCCAAGTGAGCGCCGTGTCAGTTTGGGATTTTCCAGCCAAATGTCTGGATACTGACCGGTGCAGATGTAAAGTATCACACCTCACCGGGACTAATGCCGAGAAGAAGCTCGCGCGCTCGGTGAGAATGTAGACGATTTGCTACGTCCTATGTTCAGCGAACCGACTTATCACGCCTTCTGACGCCCTGCAGCCCTGACATCTACGTAATATCGTCCTAGCGCGATTCTCAGTTTAAGAGAAAGAAACAGGTAAAGTTTGCGAATTATATGAAAATAATATTCGCAAAACGAATGGATGAAAAATATACAGGAAAAAAATGAAATACAGAGATAATAAAAGAGAGAATTTATGTGAAAGAATAGGAAGAAGATGTAGGAAATTAAATGAATATAAACCCTACGTGACAGAGCCTCCCCCCTTTAAGATATGGAAGCACTCCATGTCTACGTTATGGAGTTTAATTTCCTATAACCGTAGCTTCGGGGTGTCTGTCTTCTTCCCTCTCCATCTCCCCCTCCATCTCTGTCCAATTCCTACTCAAGTCCACTCCTCAAAGTTTCCTTCCCCTGGAATGTCTCCCATGCGCGCTTGAAAGAGCGTCGCCGCTTCTGACATTTTTGAAAGATTTCCTGTGATAGCGGTGGAATATCCCTGCCACTATCATCATCTTCGTCAGTTTTGGCGATCGTCAGGAGATGGTCGGAGGTTGGCACTGGTTTTTCCAAGTATCTCTTTAAGAGATTTAAATGGAAAACCTTCTCCTTTCCTTCAATAGAGATCTGGTAGTTAGCCTTAGAAATCTTTTTCAGGACGGTAAACGGCCCTTGCCATCCGATCTTCAGTTGGTTGTTCTCGGTAGGGAGCAACACCAAAACTTTCTCTCCTGCTTCCAGTTCTCTCTCTTCCGCGACTTTCCTGTATCGGTTAGCGTGCTTGGTGCGTGCTCGCTTAAAGTTAGTCGTTGCTAGGTCCCACCCTAGTTTCAACCGTTCCTTTAAAACCGACACATATTTACTGGCTGAGACGACTGTCTCATCCGCCTTCTCGTCTGTCAGAGACTGAAGTAAGGCTTCAAGCGGGCCCTTAATGGGTCTGCCAAATAAGAGTGTAGCTGGCGGAAATCCTGTGGAAGTATGAGGAGATTCTCTGTAGCCAAATAATGCTGCAGGAATACAGAGATCCCAATCTTCAGGTTTCACTTGTGCCAGCTTACTTAGCATCATGGTGAGGTTTCCATTAGCACGTTCCACGAGCCCATTTCCGGCCGGAGTATATGGCTTAGTGTGGATGTGCTGGGTCCTCAAGATCTTAACGATCTCATCCATCAACAGGTTTCGGTATGGAGATCCATTATCCGTCAACACTTGCTGAGGGAATCCCAACCGAGTGAAAATCTGCACGAGGGCTTCTGCGACATGCTTGGCATCTGCGCATGTTAGCGGGATAGCTTCTGCCCATAAAGTGCATGTATCGACTAAGGTCAGGATGAACCTGTTCCTTCTTTTAGTCCTTTCGAAAGGCCCTAAAATGTCGATCACAACCCGTTCGAATGGTGTTCCCATTATTGGCATTTCACCCATGTGGACCGGGGGTGCCCGTTGCTTGGGTGGTACACGTTGGCACTGGGCACAGGATTTGACATACCTGATAATATCAGTGTTTACTCCTGGCCACCAATAATGAGTGGTTATACGTTGGTTTGTGGCGTTCTGTCCCATATGTCCGCTAAAGGGAAGAGAGTGCCCCATTTCTAGGATTTGGCTTCTGTACTGTTTCGGTACTAGGAGCTGGTTGTAACCTTGGTCAGGCTTGCCCGTTCTCCGATAAAGTACGCCATCCTAGAAAAAATGTCCCCGTGCTGTGTTGGTTCCTTCGCCATGGGCAGTTTCCTAAAGCAGGGTGCCAAAGTCGGGTCCTTGTATTGCGCTTCTTTAAGTTCCATAGGTAACAAATTTGGCGCAGGCTCCCGTTCCTTCTTGGTTTGCCCTCTTGTAGTTACTGCTGCCACAATCGGCTCTTCCGGTTTCCCAATACACACGTATCTCCCGCCAAGTATGACTGGGTAGATGGGATCATCCATAACAGCCGCTTTGATCACACCTCTGACAAAGTCAGAGTGTATCTCCACCAATGCGATGGGAAGCGCTGTAGGTGCCTCACTCTTACGAACTCCACAAAGTTGGACGGTCTCTGCTGTCTCTTGACCGGGTTTGACCAGGTTTCTGGCAACAATGCAATCGTAAGAAAGCCCCGTGTCAAATAAGCAAGAAGTTTGAGAACCGTTCAAAGTAACAGTACCTCGCGTTGAGGGTCTATCCCCAACAGGTTGGGAATCACTGTCAATAATTCCGCCTTGCGAGACTGTCAATAAGCATCCGATGCGTTTCGGCTCGGTGTGCTCGGTCTGATCATATGTCCCGTGCTCAGGGGTTCTCCCTTTGCCACCTTGTCCTTTCTGGCTACGCTGCCATGTAGGGCGGTCGGGTTGATCAGACTGTTTGGGGTGGTTGGGGTACTTGTTCTTGTAGAACTTGGATTTTTCAGGAGGGGGGTTTTGAGGTCCAGTTTCTCTGTGGTTGTTTTGGTTAGAAGCCTGAGAAGATTGCTCTAGGTTATGTTTTCGAAAATGCTCCTCTGTCGGTTTCCGCTTTGTGGCCGGTAGTTCAGCCAGCGCATTGTGATAACGCTCAGACTTTTCCAAAATGTCTTCAAGTTTTTCTGCCCCCTGCTCAGCGAGAAATCTCCGGGTATCAGCAGACAAAGTGTTTTCTTTATTTGTTCAGTTAGAACAAGTTCCTCAAGACCTTCATAGGTAGAGGGGAGCTGCGAAAGCTCAAGGCACTTTGTTAGATATCCCTTAAGACGAGATGAGAACTGGTGAAAAGTTTCAGAATTCTCTTTCCGGCTGTTGCGAAACAGTTGCAAAAACTTGCGAGCGTTCATTTCAAAGCGCTCCAGTAACGCTTTCTTCAACACATCGTAGTCGTCTTGTTGGCTACTTTCCAGCTTAGAATAAACATCATAAGCAGAACCTTTTAGGGCCTGGGAAAGTTTCATATTCCAACGCGACCTCTCTAACCCGTACAGAGTTGCAATTTTCTCAAATTTTTCTAACCATGTGTCAATCTTCTCATTTGGACAAGGAAAAGATTCAAGAGTGAAAGACATAGCATTTAGTTGAAGAGATTGAGTGTTAGCAGGGTCAGTTAAGGAAGAATGAGGAGAAGACTCTCCATTGCTGGAGGTAGAGGCAGCACCACGACTTTGGAACTCTAGAGCTTTAAGTGCCAGCTCATGCTGTCTCTCCTCCCTCTCCTTCTCATGCTGTCTCTCCTCCCTTTCCTTCTCATGCTGTCTCTCTTTCTCCTTCTCTCTTTCCTCATGCTGTCTTTCCTTCTCTCTTTCGTTCGCCCTGCGAATTTCCATTTCTTCATCCATCTTCTTCTGCTGTAAAGCTTCAGCTGCTTTCCTCTCCGCATCATATCTCTCCAGTTCGTCTCTGACAAAAGCTTTCGCTTCCTCTCCTTCCAGTCCCTCCTCTCTCGCTTCGTCCCTGAGAAGTTGTCTAAGCTTTGCCCTCTCGGCCATATTATGTCAGTGACTGAGACACGTGGAGATAGAAAATAGGAAAAAGAATAACCTGGTTCCTACCACTTACGAGAAAAAAAAATTACCAAATTATTCAAAAGATGATATCCTTAACCCTGGGATACCTCCTCCAAAATAAAATCTAACTATCGCTGCTATTATCGGCAATAAAGCACTCAATGCAAAACACGACTACGCCAAATAAATGGTAGTTAAGATTACAACTGAAATTAAGTTGCTACAGTGGAAAAGCAAAAGAATATTGCAAAAATTAAAGAGAAAAATAATCCCTTAATTTTTAAAAATCCACTATAAGTTCGCCCCTGAAGTCAGATCGGGTAAGGGAGGGAATTAATCTGGACAAAAAGTCCGAAACACACTCCTTAACTTAGTTCAAACGCCGTTCTGCCTCAGTACCCAGTGAATGTTATACACTCACCACTTTACCAGCATTTAGTATTACAATCAGCAGTTAACATATATCCCGACAAAATCAACCTGTAACCAAAATGTATATTATTCAAAGATGCTGTGGAAAAAAAAACTTATTAGTTTGTGTGGTCAGCACGCCCGTAAACAGATCGCTAGTCTAGGGGGTAATTATTTAAAGATATAACAACTCACAAGACATCACACTCTTACTCTATATCAGAATACAGAATCTTAAGTTCAAAATCCAGATAGACGAGTCCACGTTTGTCGTACTCGTCTTCCTATTCTAAGTTCAAAGACCGGAAACGAGCCCTCATTTGTCGTAGATTTCCGATAGGAGAATTAAGACTAGGTTTGGTCCCTTCTGAATAGGTTTGAATAGGTGATAGACTCAGTGAGAGTTAGTGAAAGGTAATAGAATTTCCACACACGTGAGATGATAGATTTGATATAGTGGCTGTCTCTGAAAGCGAAAAGAATTCTTCTCTCTCTCTCACCTATCTTCTACAACAGTTGTTACAGCGTCAGACAGACTACACCAATATACATATTACGTATATTTCTATCACTCACAGGCACGCACATACACGTGACGACAGGTAAACACACAGACGTGGGAAAACTATAACAATGATATATATATTATCTAGAACGAGCTGACCAAACACGATTATTTGGTTCAAGAGCGATTTTAATATCAGGAAAAATCGGCTCACAACATCAAAGAAAGTACATCAAGGAAAATACATATACACATAGTCATAAAAAATCAAGGAAATGTTGCAAGGATGATAGCCCCGTTATAGTGTTAACTCTAGGTTTAGCCCGGCCCCGTTAAGAGAACAGATGATGGCGCCAGAGTCACAGATACATAGGGTTTGAGTCTAAGAGTTTTTCTTTGTTTTATCTCGTAATTATATGCACAGAGTTTGAAAAAAATCTGATTTAACCTAAGACAAAAACACAAGAACTCTAGCCTTAGCAACAAATTATGCAGATTGGAAAAAAAAATTAGGACAGCAACAGGGTGTCAAAGATATAATAGTGAAAATATCACTCAGACCAGTGTACACTCATTCATTCCGCCATGGCTTCTCATTCAGGTACTCACGACTTTGCTTGCTGCCTCTTGGAACACATTGATTTTAGATTTTCACACAGACTCAAAAAAAAAATGCAGTCTTCTGCCAAGAAGTCCCCAGTTCCAAAAGACGTATTTAACTTGGAGTCTCCGGGAACGACTACTTGGGTATGCAAATTTGTTCAAATGTCTGATTAAGTCACCTAACAATTATTCCAGGCGCGGGAGTTAGCAGAGCACAGTGTCAATAGCGTAGGTTTCTAAAAAATGATGAATGTCAGGTCGGTGCCTTCCCTCAGTATAGGATTCACTTTAGTCACACCACAGATTTGTCCACAAGATATAATCTAGTCGGGAAATGATTGTTAATATTCACGCCACCAGGCAGCAAATTATATAGAGTTTCTAGAAGAAATTAAGTGCTGGCTCCAAGGTCCAGTATTTATCATTACAGTCTTTGAAAACCCGTTATAGGGATATTAGTATTTCTGTCTAACTTGCACCGTCAGATCAGTGTTACTTGAGAAAACCCACGTGGTTCAAAATAAGGACTGTCTATTTCTTCACAAGTATGGAAACTACTACTAGGTGCTGGTAAAGTTAGGGTCACCCCAAAACTTTCACTGTGTGGAGGAAAAAATAACACATATAATATAATAAACAGAATCTGTACTGGTTAAAACTTACATTTAAACTTGCAAGCAGAGAGCTTTGCTTATCATTTAAACTTCCCGTGACGTAAGTTATATTTAAAAATCAGCATTCCTCATAAATTAGGAACACGTGCGTATCCCGTCATCATTCATGAGGCTCGATTCTAGAGTTTATACGTTAGTTTAGAAAAATACACTCGACTGAGTATTAGCAGTTAAATTAAATTCATAAATAGCTACAATTGCCGTTATAAGCTAGAAATTATAATTTCCTACTGCTTTCCACTGAATGCTTCCCTAGAAAATATCTGCCTACCACTTTATTTCTCTTCTGCGCTAAAGAAATAGATTAAAATGAATTTAGCGATTTAACACTTTAACACTCACAAAATCTATATATCTATCATATTAATTACCTCAACCACAGAATTACAGGTAGTCGCACAACTTAAGAATAAAAATGCTGAAAATATTTCTGGAAGTCTAGAAGTTCGACAAATTGCCGAAACAAACTGAGATCTTCTCTAACAGCTATTCTGTTTTCGAGCGACCTATCTACTGTGGAGTCTATGAGCGAGAATGAAATTAAAGTTTCAAACTTGGCCAATATCTTAAAATCAGACAAAGGGCCCAAACTTACTTCGCCAAGCGAAATTATCTCCCCTACTCCCAACATTTACGTCCGCTTAACGCGTGTCGTAACTGTCACCTACTGACCACGATGTACGCGTGTCAGTTTCAAATCCCAGACAGCCTGACTCCATTGTAGGGCAGTTTTTCACACTACAGCTGACCATGGCCCAAGTGAGCGCCGTGTCAGTTTGGGATTTTCCAGCCAAATGTCTGGATACTGACCGGTGCAGATGTAAAGTATCACACCTCACCGGGACTAATGCCGAGAAGAAGCTCGCGCGCTCGGTGAGAATGTAGACGATTTGCTACGTCCTATGTTCAGCGAACCGACTTATCACGCCTTCTGACGCCCTGCAGCCCTGACATCTACGTAATATCGTCCTAGCGCGATTCTCAGTTTAAGAGAAAGAAAAACAGGTAAAGTTTGCGAATTATATGAAAATAATATTCGCAAAACGAATGGATGAAAAATATACAGGAAAAAAATGAAATACAGAGATAATAAAAGAGAGAATTTATGTGAAAGAATAGGAAGAAGATGTAGGAAATTAAATGACTATAAACCCTACGTGACAGGCTGCATAGTGTCAATCATAAAAAGCCTCTATGCCAGCTTTGCTTGTGGCATTGGGCAGGGCGACCTAACCTTTGAGGTAAAGACAGGAGTACGACAGGGATGCCTCTTATCGGCCACTCTGTTTTTAACAGTTGTAGACTGGGTGGTGCGCCGGACGGCGACGGCGGTCCGGGAGGAATGGATGGACTGCATTTTCTGCGTTGGAGAGTCTGGAATATGCGGATGACGTTGCACTACTGGCGCATTCGCATCGGCGCGTCCAGGAAAAAGCGGATAAACTTGATAAGTGTGGCTAGCGGGTGGGCTTGAACATCGGTCTAAAGAAGTCAGAGGTCATGACGCTCAATGTGAACAACCCTGAGCCCATATCAGTAAGGAATCAGCAACTGGAATAGACAGACAACTTTACATACCTAGGATGCATGGTAACACCAGACGGCGGAGTGGGCGGAGACATCAACGGCAGAATGAACAAAGCAAGAACAGCCTTTTTTGGTCCAGGCAACATCTGGGGGTTCTCTCGGTGCAGCACGGGCACAAAGTTGGGATTATATCGGAGCTGCATATATACTGCATATATAATCAATTATAATCATAGTAAGTTTAAGGTGAAGAAAATAATAAATATTTAAAAAGTAACAGGATTTATTTCATCACAGTATTTTTAATTTTTGAAACAATAACTTTGGAGGAAAACTAAAGAATCGATAGATTCTTATCTGAAAGTTTTTTACAACAAAATTCCCAGTTAATGAAAACATCTTTTCTATTTCCGTAGGTTTTAAGGTTTAGTTAATATTGCTTCAAAAAAGGAGATCAGATTTTCAGTTCTGTTCCCTGTGGCTTCAAAAATTTGAAATTCGTTTTTCAGAGTTTTTCTGTAATTCACTTGTGTTTTCTTATTCTTCTTTCACTGTGCAACTCCTAAAGTAGCCTTGGCTTTCAGCAAACCTCTGCCAAGTCTTCGTGTCCAGTGCCATCTGCTCAAAGTCCTTCAATGTTTTCTTACTTCGCTTCATGTCTATCTCCTGTTCTCTTTTCCATTTGTTCTTTAGTCTTCCTCTACCTCTTTTACCATGGGGATTCCAGAACAGGGATTGTCTGATGATGTCATCAGCAGGTTTTCTTAGTGTGTGTCCTATCCATCTCCCACGTCGTCTTCTTCTCATTTTTTGCTGCACTGACACTTGGCTGGTTCTCGTCATCAATTCTGCACTAGAAATCTTGTCATACCACATTAATCCTTCTGTTCTAAACAAGCACCCATTTATGAAAGTATGTAGCTTTTTGGTTGTTGTTTTGTTGTTCTCCATGTTTGAGAGCCATACAATAGGACTGACTAGACATGAGATGTTGCCGAAGTATGTGATCATAAATTCTTCTGCAAAAGAACATAAAGTAGTTTTTGAACAGAAGGTAACATGTAATTCTCTTTTTATACTCTTTAGATTTTGGAAGTACATGAGTAGGGTAATAATTTTTTTCTCTCGTCGTTTTCTGAATTTTTCATTAGAGCTTCACACATTTCTTTTGCTATATGGTTATTCAGAACTTAAATAACTTATTTTCCATTTAGAATTAAAAATCAGAGAAAGATAGGTGTTACCTTATACTTATTGAAGGTTATGGGTAACGAGTATATTAATGTGCTGCCCTGGTCTTGTAAGGTATCTTTTGTTATAATAGACAACAGTTCAAACAGGAACGTGACGAATGCCCAACTTGAATAATCTTGACCAATAGCTTGTTGTACGGTTTATAACATTTAATATCTCAACAATACAACATGAGTGTACTTCACTTTTGAGAGCATATGATGATATCATGAATACAAATGTATTCAGTAGTTGGCATGAGCAATAATGTCGTTGTGCCAGTTTAAAGTAAGAATGTCAGTGTATCGTCTACGACGCCTTCATTCTTTGAAAATCAGAACCGTATTCATTCAAATAACTTACTGTCCTTCTCCTTAAGCCATATAAAAATCAGACACACATCGTAATGTTGCCATTCAATGATCCTGACTCTGAAATATCTTATAACATTGAACTCTGGTCTGTCGCTCTCACATATATATCCGTACACTTTGAAAAACACAAGCCAAAAAAACCGCCTGAACGATAACCGCTCGACCACCGCAGCCGACCATGCCTACGTCATATGCTAATTACATGTGCGACACAACTTTCACCAATGGCACGCTTTCACACTCGAAGCGTTTTCGTGTTCTACTCAGTTGCGCACAACGATGAGTTAACAAGCCTGTGTGCAAAGTGAGAGGTAACAATAGGACAATATTGAATCCAACTTTTGCACCCGAACTGACCTGAACTGAGTCGATAATAAGCGAATTGTTACTTGTTTCAACATAATTCATTCATGCGCCAAACACAATCCAAGCGTAAATAAGCGAGAAAAGATGCGTGTTTTGTAAATCTATTTAATTATACGATTTTTATTAATAACAAAATAAATTTATGATCAAAATTCTCCAAAAATTCACAGGATGTTCATCTCGGGAATTCTCAAATAAGACACCCTAGTCCACACGAATACTGACTATTGCAGTGTGGATGTTGTTGGAAGTGACTAAAGTGATGTTTTAAATTACATTGATCGCCCTTAGTTTTTATCCAATTGGTTGCTGTCTTGTGTAACATGTTTATTACTGAACCGGTGATTTCTATGTTTTGTAAGAAGTATGGAGAGGAATGTCTAAATATCAGCTGACACTAAGTGCATTATTGTAGAAATAACTTTCTGCAAAGAAAGCATTATCAAAGTCTTCGCTACATTATGTGATTTACCTCACATAACAATTATCTCTGAAATACGGAACGATGGATAAATCAATTTTGATCTTTTCAAAACATTTCTTTAAAATTCCAGGTACAGTTGATCGTTTATGAAACTTTTATGAAGGTTTTTGAAATACACAATCTTTAACCTTTTTTGTCTAAGTATTTAGCATGCAGATGGTCATGAAGACAAGATAGTTTGATTGCTTCCTTTGATACAGTAAACACGTTCTTCTTCTTTTACCTTTCCACGACGACAGGAGCGTAGGCCTTCCCCATGACGTCATTTCAAGATCCTTCCATGCCTTCTTCATCCCCTTCATGTCTGTCTGCAGTTCTCTGTTCCACGTGTTCTTTCATCTTTCTCTACTTCTCATACCCTCAAGATTCTAGAACTAAGAATGTCTGGTAATGCTATCCAGCTCCACAGAAGAGAACAAGTGGTAATCTTCAGATTCCGCACTGGCCACAACAGATTGAGATACCATCTATTCAACAAGCTAAAGATAGGAACTACTGATCAGTGTAAGTGTGGCACTGATAAAATGACGGCTGAACATATGCTTCAAAGTTGCCCCTTAAATGTGGTACAGAGAAAGTGCATATGGCCGACGCCAGTTCCTTTCGCGGAAAAGCTTTACGGGGATTCAAATAGCCTCAAACTGACTACTGCTTTCTTTGAGAACATTCAAGTGGACGTCTGAGAGTGTACGAAGAAGAAGAAGCTATCAACAGGTTTTCCCAGTGCGGGTCCTATCTATCTTCAGCTCGTCTCATTTCATGTTCCACTGGCGCTTGTCTAGTTCTTGTTATTAGTTCCACATCAGTGATCTTGTCATACAACTGCAGACATCTCCGCAAGCATTCGTTTAAGAAATATACTGGTAGAGTCTTGTCAGTTGGGGATTCAACGAATCCATATTCTATATACTTTGGCAAATAAGAACAACAAAACACTTTACTTATTAGATAACGTTAGAGCTCTGTACCATATATATATACTTATTTCTTAGTCGTTCCTCTTCTACCGTGAGGTGTAGAGGTTTGTAACATATATGCAAATGTATATTAAGAACAACTGATGGACTCCCTGACACCTTTGATATAACCACAGGAGTTTGATGGGAATGTGTGCTATCATCACTACTGTTAAACATGTATATGGATAAAATAACAGCAGAAGCAAACATAGACAGTGAAGACGACAACTCACTGAATGATTTATGTGCTGATGAGCTAAGGTTTATGTATGAAGATGACAGCAATTTGCAAAAACATAGAGATGCACTTAATTCAACACGCAGAAGATATACAATGAAAATCAACAAATCAAGTCAGAAAATTTGACAATCAGCATATCACCAAGCTCACTTAACATACATGCCAACAACATCGGGCTTAAACAAGTTCCAGATTTCAAATACCTAGGATGCATTATTACAGAAAATGAAAGACTTCCCAGAGAAATTGAAACAACATGTCAAAATGCCAGTGCAGTGACTTACCAACTGTCACCACAACTCAAACATCATAATATCATTATGAAACTAAACGACAGCTGGTAAATTGTATATTCGTACCAACTCTTCTCAGTGTCAAACATAATCACCGGCCAAAGCATACGAGGTGAAAATTACATCATGTGAGATGCTTAAGAAAGGCCATTGATATGAGCAGGAGAGACGACATAAGAAAACATGAGATCATAAAAAATTGTACGACCTACATTCTGCATCAAGTACACAGAGAGACAGAAAAATAATTCGTTTGCCATCTTATGAGAATGGAGCCCGATAAATTATCATTACGCGCCTGTGAAAGTAGATCTGGTGTCAGGGGACATAAAAGCAGATGGATAGACAGCAATCCTTTAAAAATATACGCTTCACAGCAACAGTGGATCGAATAAGTAGGAGTGAGTATATTTACTATTTGGAGATACAGTTTCAATATTAGAAACTAAAGTTACTGTATTAAAGTAAAAACGAGTTTAATAATCAAAGTTAATAAATGCACCGCGTACAATCAGTTTAACCAACTTATTCCAAATGCTACTTCTGTGAATCACTTCAAAGCATATGTGATCAAAGAAATCAACTAATTTGGGCGTAAATTACTTTCGGAATATGAGGTTTGAACTTACTTCAAAGAGTGGATTCATGCACAATAGATATGCACCAAAACTAAGAAAAGTAGGCTCTGAACAAAGTAAGTAATTAATTTGGGCGCTGCTTGATTTTGTGTAATTTCCTGATCGAAGTAAACTAGTTGTCAAAACCAACTTATGCTGTGGATTTATCACAACAACGATACTAATAATAATAAGTGCGCTCCCTAGGAGCATTACCACAACATAAGAAATCGACACCCTGTGCAGGTACTTCCCTTTATTAATATAAGCACACACAATTAAGCCCCGCACGGCCAGCAAAACGTATGGAATATATATATATATATATATATATATATATATATATATATATATATATATATATATATATATATATATATATATATATATATATGCCAGAGAAACTTGCCTCAAATAATTTATCTAATAGCCACATACATACCAGTATGACTACACTGTACAAACGCTGTACTGACTATCGCTCATCCTAGCGATCCACAACAATCTATGACAAAGCAATACTTAAATCATGAACACCTCGTCATCTGCGGTCTGAAGATAATATCCACTGGACACTACACTAATCCAGAATTACACATAATAACAAACAGACTCAAATTTGGCAATCTCTGGCTAGAATTCCGTCCCAAGAACCAAACAGCAACTTACTGGCGAAAGATAAATATGTATTCGTCCACTCGGGACGCTGACTAGAAACTCACTTTATTTTCGCGCCTAGACTTCTTCCGGCTTCCGTCTTGTCACATGACCTCGACGGTAAAGTTATCCCAGTGTTTCCAAGAATACAATGTAGCCAGTCTGATATTTCAGCGAAATAGCGCCGTGACACTAGTATTAGTTAAATTAAAAATACATTCAGTAAAAATAATTATATTTGGAACTTCATTTCTGCTCTGTTCTTATTGGTATACCCCTTCCATATATATATATATATATATATATATATATATATATATATATATATATCTATATATATATATATATATATATATATATATATATATATATATATATATATATCTTTTTAATGCCAATATTGTCAAATTGCCCAAGAAGGGAGATCTTGCAGACTGCAATAATTGGAGAGAAATAACTCTTCTCTCAGTTCCCAGCAAACATATAGTAAATTCAATTATATAGGTAATTGCCTTTATCGCCTCATAATACATCAATTACAAAGCACAACATAATGCACATAAACATGATGTTTTAAAGTTTACAAAGTTTACAAAACATTTATGACGTGGTTGCAAATAATTGCTACCCACTATCTCATGTAAACACCTCCACCGTTCTCCTCACTACTTTAAACGTTGAACAGAACCACTTATATTTCTCCGAATAGTACTGGTTTCGGGTAAGACTCTAAAGTTTGGTTCGCGTTAAACGAAACACCTTAACTGATCGCGAAACCGATACCTATCTCAATGCTATTGCTGGACTATCAGCAGGTGGTTATGGAGCACCGACAATTGCTTCCACCAGACTGCATTACGTGCACCCCACCTATTCGCGAAAGTCACTCGTGCAACTTTGGTATTGCCCCGCAATGACAATACCTCCACGAACATCACTGGCGCGACTTCATTAAACACTCGTCTGAGTGTGCGCCAACTAGCACTCAGGGGAACATTACGAACCCAAACCGTGCGATCGCCAGCTATTGGGCTCTCGGATAAGCCTCTACTGTTCTTATTCATGTGCCTTGGCACTTGCCGCGACCCCCATCTCACATTAACTTTCTTGTCAGGTGGTAATATCTCCACCACCTGGTCATCCGCCTCGGAACTCTAGTGTTGCTGATCCTCTGCTCCAGCCACACCCATGGCATTATGCACTCTCCGTACATTGCCGACGATCAAATCGGCAATTGGGTCCTCGCGGACGAACACGTTCACTCTACCCGACAGGAACGGGGTGTCCACGTAAAAACACGCCTGGGGGTAAGACTCAACTTTGCCCCCAAATGTAGTACACTTTACAGTTTTGCCTGTAAGGCTGGAATCGTCGATACACGACTGACGCACCCACGCACCCCGATTGTGGTACATCCAGTGTCCCTCAATACGGAGACTGGTTCCTTCTCCACTACACCCTTGTGGAGAGCCACCTTGCCAGTCTCATGGAGGAAGTTGAGGGGAACTGCGGTAAGACACGCGCTCTTCAACAGACAGCGAATTTCGGTTCTTGCCTTCAGGGAAGTACCCAGTTTTTATTTTATTATTTTATTAAGTTTTTTATGTGTCCTATCTAGACTTCACTTTCTTTCCTTTCCTGACGAAGGCCTTGTGGCCGTAACGTAGACTATTTTCTTTGTCTTTTGTCCTCGTAAGACGAATCACCTTTTTTCAATTTTTTTTCAAACCCACCCATTGCAGTCTCATGGACCGCCGACAGACATGGTACCGCATGTCCGCAGTGCAACAATATATTCTCGGCCGAATTAAACAGAGGACGACACCCCACACAGTCCTCGCTGTTGACTGTGTCCAACACAACCGCAGAATTCGCGTACTCTGTTGGGGTGGAACACCTGTCTACATTATGACCCTTACCATTACACCTAGAACATCAGAGTTCCCTTTTTCCTTCCTCGCGTTGACCATACACCTAGAACATCGGAGTTCCCTTTTTCCTTCCTCGAGTTGACCATTGCTGGGGCTGTTAACTGGTGAAGACCCCGCATCGGAGTTGGAAGATCGACTCTCTGAGGAACCACACCTCCGCTTGGCCTGTTTTTCTTTACAGTATCTATCTTCCTTTCGAGACTCCTCAAAGCCCACTTGTTTACGCATTTGGCGCTCTTCTCCAACACTATCGCTAACAGGGTGATGGCTGTTCCACATCAGCTGGAACCTCTGACGCGTTCTAAAATTATCGTAATTGCCCCTTAATGGCTGATAGGGCCGAGGTGACCTATAGCGCTTCTGTTCTTCGCAGCTATCTGCACCGTCTGACTGATTTTTCCACGGTTGGCAATGAACTTTGCCGACGCCTGCAACTAAGGCATCTGACAGACCCGACTTCTGAATGGGTTTGCCCGGATGGGCCAGGACATAATGGTGCTCCAGTTGGGCCATAGAATAAATGTCGTTTGGCTGGCGCTATTAGAAAAAAGCTACCAAGTCAGTTGAACACGACGACAACACTTTGTCTCGTAACATTAAATCAACCAAGCCATTGAAGTCCTTAGTTATTCCCTCCAACTCAATCCACATATTGAGCAGAAGCTTTATCTTTGAGATAAAGTCCTCGAAGTCTTTGTCTGCACTTGGCATCGTGTTCCTAAAGCGCGTTCGGTATCCGGTAGCCGTCAGACGGAACTTCCGAAGCAACCGTTCTTTCACCTTGTCGTAATCCGCCCGCTCTTCCAGCGGGAGGCTATAGAAAGTCTCCATCGCCCTCCCCACTAGCAACGTGGATAGCAGAGATGGCCACTGATCTCTGTCAGCCTTCCAGGCCACGCATCCGGCTCGAATCTCTAGAGGAAAAAATCTAAGCTGTCGATTTTATCATTAAAATTCGGTAGACGCAGCCAAAAGCGACGATGAGACCCCCGGAGTCTAGTTCTGACCACTCGCACCCGCTTCTATTCTTTTTAATTGTATTTCCTTATCAGCTCCTATCTGCAGTCTTTTTTCCTCCAAAGCTAATCTCCTTCTCTACTTCTAACTCTAGCTCTCTGTGTTTCAAGTCGTTCTTTTCTTTCATCTTATTTTCCTGTATTCCATACTCTTTTCTTTTGAGGTCTAACTCTTCAGCGAGAGCATCTCTCTCCAGCTTCTGTTTCGCAATCTTTTCCTTCTCCAAGGCTTTTTGATTTTCCTCTGAGTAGTATTCTGCCTTGGCAAAATCCATCAGCGCTTTCTTAGTGTACCCACATTCTTTGCCTATCCGAATGCAACCTTCTAGGTCCATGATATACACTCAGAATACTCACTATTCAACTACTCAATATTATGTACTATAAATACCAGAAAGTTTACAATTGGCAAAATGAACACGCCACATATGAAAAGACAAACACTAAACGGAACGATAACTAACAGTTACGGTGAATAAGATGACAGACCAGATAAGAGCAGGGATAGATTGATATATACAAAGCGTGACTGACCACGAACGAAAACAATGGATACCTGTTAACGTATTAACAAGATAGCAAGAAGGAACTAGAGATCACACCACTTAAACACAACAGAAAATTACTGGTTGTACAGGAAAATGTAAACACAAACCCCACCAATACACCTAACAAAAACAGGGCTTGGAATGTTAAGTAGGGCTCCACCACTAAACACACACAGCCACACCCTAGAAAGCAATCAGTCTAATCCAATCTTTTCCAATAAGTAGGGAAGGAAAGCATTAATCTCACCACCCGTCCACTCGTGAACTCACAAATATAATATTAGACACAGTAGACTAAACAACAAGTACACTTAACAATAAAGTGTTGAGAGCTATCTCCTTTACTAGCCACTACCAACTCATAACAATCAAAATAAACTGAATAACATATAAGCATTACTAACATTATAACATATCAAAGATATATTTTGTAAATACCCCAAGTATTATCGTGAAAAATCCCAACTAACTAACACCCTATACAAAATTACAGACTAAATTTCTACAAAGAAAGCAAGGAAAAAGAACAAAACAAAAGGAAAGAAAACAACAACAAACCAATAAGCAAACCTCAAGAAACAGACATAGAACAAAACAAAGCTTGTTGCTAACCTAGCAAGACCTCGACAAAACTGTCCCACTACTCTAGAGAACCAGACTGAACGATAAGTAGTATCAGGTGAATAGATAGAAAAGAAAATTTTTAAAGAAGAAAACAGAATTTAGAGGAAAAACAAGAAAAATAAATATAACAAATCATACAAATATTTACAAACAAGAAAACTTAACTGATGGTCCAGCGATGCTCGTCCAAGTAGTTCCTCAGCATCGATGATGAAGGTGAAGACAGAACAAACGGGTCTCCACGCTTTAAAACGTCCAAACGAATATAATGTTCCTGAAAACCAGACTTCAACGCAAGTCTGTGTGCCAGCTTCTAACAATAGTGTCCTTTGGCACGGTACTGAAACAAATATCCAAACGAATACTCTGTTCTGCACGATGCTATCACAGCACTGTCCACAATAGAGCTCACTGTATTATATCAGATATCAAGATTTATACACAAGTCTATGTGTCGGAAAAATACGAGTATGTCTCTTGGCATTATGATGCGTAAAGATATATACGTGCACGCACAGATCACTTCACAGTTTGACACTTGAGAAATCCAGCAGTCTACAGCACAGAGCACTCCAGGGCCACTCAGATCAGCCGACTTTAGTCTTTAGTACAGTAAATTTTCCGGGTCACGACAGAGGCGGTGGTAGGCACCCACTGGACAGGCACTTCAGTGAGGTATGGTCACGACTGAACTTCGCACAAAGGTAAAGTTCACTGGTATGTAGAGCAGTACGAACGATGACCCTGCTGCAGGTAGGCTACCCGAACACCGTTGTCAAGAACCAGTCTACTACAGCTACGTTCATCTACACCAATAACCAGATATAAGTAGTTGCATACACCCTGGGATGCCACCAACACTATTGATACTACCTATACCACCAATTATAGACGATCTATCTTCCCTCCTGACACCATCTGTCACTCGGGCCAAACTATACCAAACTCAACAATCTATCTCCTACCTGACACCATCTGTCACTCGGGCCAAACTATACAAATCTCGACAATCTACTCTCCACTGCTCCAACAGGACCACTACCTTCCTAGTACTGCACTACAACGTACACCTTGTAATATCTTAAAATGTCAAGCCAGACGCCAGCTGCAACTTTATTCTTTCACTTTAGACACACCTCCTAACCATAACTGCAATTTAGTACCAACATTACCTTGCGAAACAGTGTCGAACACAATAACTGTCAACAATACTCTAATCTGAAAATACCAATCTTTCACTGTGACCTATTTCCAATCTAGGTCACAACCGCTAGTGGATCAGCACTAGACCGTAACACATATCACTACTACTGACTAACAAACACACTGCCGTGAAACTGGAAAACTAAAATAACTCAGTATCGTGAACGCTGTGAAAGCTAAAGGCGAGAACACATTACTACATAACCTTTTATACACTGTGTGCATACTAATTTCTAGCCTTATACTGAAAATCTAGGCCCCATGACCTTCAAAGAATGGGACAGAGCCACCCAGTTGTCAAAACCAACTTATGCTGTGGATTTATCACAACAACGATAATACTAATTATAGGCTCGCTCCCTAGAAGCATGACCACAACATAATGGCTGACATAAGAAATCGACACCTTGTGAAGGTACTTCCCTTTATTAATATAAGCACACACAATTAAGCCCCACACGGCAAGCAAAACGTATGGAATACATATATATAAATGCCAGAGAAACTTGCCTCAAATAATTTATCTAATAGCCACATACATACCAGTATGACTACACAGTACAAACACTGTACTGACTATCGCTCATCCTAGCAATCCACAAAAATCTATGACAACGCAATTCTTAAATCATGAACAACTCTTCATCTGCGGTCTGAAGATAATATCCACTGGACACTACACTAATCCAGAATTACACATAATAACCAACAGACTCAAATATGGCAATCTCTGGCTAGAATTCCGTCCCAAGAACCGCACAGCAACTTGCTGGCGAAAGACAAATATGTATCCATCCACTCAGGACGCTGACAAGCAACTCACTGTCCTTTCGCGCCTAGACTTCTTCCGGCTTCCGTCTTGTCACATGACCTCGACGGTAACGTTATCCCAGTGTTGCCAAGAACACAATGTAGCCAGTCTGATATTTCTGCGAAATAGCGCCGTGACACTAGTATTAGTTAAATTAAAAATACATTCAGTAAAAATAATTATATTTGGAACTTCATTTCTGCTCTGTTCGTATTGGTATACCCCTTCCATATATACTACTCGTCAAAAGTCAAGGGCCACCCTATTATTTTCAATACACTTTTATATAAGCGCGCTGAATAATTAAATGAAGGAAGTTTTTAGTAAAAATGGGTGCAATATCTTCCTCTGACAGTCCTCTATGCACGTTAAGCATAAAAACAACTCACCGACAACCATGGTGATCACGTGCAATTTGGTTTGCTGACCATAAATTCACATTTTTAATCTGTTTTTTCAAGCTTCCGTAGAACCAAACAGGTGAAGTAATCATGCTGATTGACATTCCACGTGCAATGGCGACTTTTCGTGAACAGATTTCACTCTTAATTTGTTTTACAATCAACAGACTTAGGGTAGTTTCATCACTTGCAAAAACCATGCCACCGAGAAGAAGTCTTGACACCTTGCAAAGAATGAGGGCTATAGCGTGGGTTGAAAGTGGTTTTTCTGTCCGTGAGGTTGCTAGACGGCTTGCAGTGTCACACTCTACTATCCAAAGAATTTTGGAGAGATTTCAGGCCACAGGAAGTGTGAAGGATCGCCACCGGCCAGGTCGCTCTAGATGCACCAATAGACATGATGACCGGTGCCTCTTGTTGTCAGCCCTGCGCCATCGAACAGTGACTTGTTCCACTCTAAGATGTCAGCTGAGACAAACTGTAAACGTTAATGTCAGTCAAAGCACCATTCGCAGACGTTTACATGAATTTGGACTGGCTGCTCGAAGTCCTGCAGTCAGAATCCCTCTTACTCCTGCTCATCGCAGAGCCCGTGTTGCTTGGTGTCGCGAGCGCATCCGATGGACAAGGCAACATTGGAGTCAAGTTCTCTTCAGTGATGAATCTCGCTTCACTGTGTCATTCAATGATGGCAGGATTCGAGTTTGGAGACGACCAGGAGAGCGATTTACTGATGACACAATTCGAGAGGTGGATCGTTATGGTAGGGGTTCTGTCATGGTCCGGGGAGGCTTCTACAGACACGGCAGGACCCCACTCTACATCATCCACGGCAACTTGACCGGCCCTAGATACCAGAACGAAATCTTGAGACCAATTGTTCAGCCTGCTCTGGAGGCCATAGGTGGTAATGCCATCCTCCAAGATGATAACACTCGACCCCATCGAGCTCGTGTGGTGAATGAGTTTATTCAGCAACATGGGATCATCAGGATGGCGTGGCTAGCTCATTCACCTGAGTTTTCTCCGATTGAGCACCTCTGGGATGTCCTTGGTCGAAGATTGTTAACAAATCACCCCCTGCCAATGGATGTTGCACAGCTGACTGAATTTCTGCTTCAGGAATGGCAAGCTGTTCCTCAGGATACTCTTGGGACCCTTGTGGACTCGATGCGTCTACGCTATCTTGAATGCCTTGCTGGAATCGGTGGTCATACCCGATTTTGAAAAGTCTATTTGTCCAATATCTATTGTGTGACTTTTGAAAAGGTGGGTGACACACTTCACAGCTTCATTGCGTTTGAATGTGTGTTTCCATTTCTTTACGTGACATGTCAATCTGGTACTCAATAAATGCCGTTTTAACTGATACCAATTACGTTTATATCAGATTTGTTTTATGGTTTCAACCAAGGTTTTTCTAAGTGGCCCTTGACTTTTGACGAGTAGTATATATATATATATATATATATATATATATATATATATGTATATGTATATGTATATGTATATATATATATATATATATATATATATATATATATATATATATATATATATATATATATATATATATATATATATATATATATCTTTTTATTGCCAATATTGTCAAATTGCCCAAGAAGGGAGATCTTGCAGACTGCAATAATTGGAGAGGAATAACTCTTCTCTCAGTTCCCAGCAAAATACTAGGCAGGATAATTATACAGAGAATTTCAAAAGCAGTAGACCACAAACTGAGGAAAGAACAAGCAGGATTTAGAAAGAACAGAAAATGTGGAGATCATATATTTACCCTCTGGAACATTATAGAGCAGTGCTCAGAATGGCAAAGACAGCTGTACATTAATTTCGTTGATTTTGAAAAGGCTTTTGACAGTATACATAGGGACAGTTTATGGAAAATACTGAGGGTTTATGGAATTCCAAGCTGCGTAGTGTCAATCATAAAAAGCCTGTATGCCAACTTTACGTGTAGCGTTGGGCAGAGCAACCTAACCTTTGAGGTGAAGACAGGAGTACGACAGGGATGCCCCTTATCAACCACTCTATTTTTAACAGTCATAGACTGGGTGATGCGCCAGACAACAGAGGGCAGGCCAAGAGGAATAAGATGGACTACATTTTATACATTGGAAGATCTGGAATATGCAGATGACATTGCTCTACTAGCACATTCACATCAACAAATTCAGGAAAAAACGTATAGACTTAATAAGTATAGCCTGCAGGTGGGCTTGAACATCAATCTAAAGAGGTCGTGACGCTCAGTGTGAGCAACCCTGAGCTCATATCAGTAAGGAATCAGCAACTGAAACAGACAGACACCTTCACATACCTAGGATGCATAGTAACACCAGATGGTGGAGCAAGCAACGACATCAACAACAGAATAAACAAAGCAAGAACAGCCTTTTTTAGTCTAAACAACATCTGGAAGTCCTCTCAGTACAGCACAAGCACACAATTAAGATTATATCAGAGCTGTCTGCTTTCTTATCTTCTCTATGGTGCGGAATGCTGGAAAGTAACAGAGAAGGAAATGTCGAAATTGTCCTCTTTTCACACAACATGCCTAAGAAAAATTTTCCGAATCTTTTGGCCGAATACCATCACCAACCAAGATCTGCTTACTCGGAGCAAGCGAGAGGACATGCACACCATCACAGCTGGCAGACGCTGGAGTTGGGCTGGCCATGTCCTCAGAAGAGACCCCGATGCCATCACAAGAACAGCTTTGCTATGGACTCCTGAAGGAAAACGAAAGAGAGGCCGACCAAAAACAACCCGGCTGAGGACTGTGGAGGCTGAGATGCAAAGAATGAACCAGAGTTGGGGAACTGTACGAAGGATGGCCACCGACCGAGCAAAGTGGAATCAATTTGTTGTTGTCCTACAAGACGCCACCAGGCGTGATGGCCACTGATTGCTTTGACGATCGGCGGCTAAGGATCAAAGAAGAAGAATACGGCCAAGGTTGGAAAACTGATTTATAACAACATTGTTACTTTAATTCTTTTATTTAAAAGCTGTAGTGACAATTGTTGTTACAATAATTGCTGCCATTTACAAAATCTCTAAGCTGTACATGTTTTATAACTGTTTAACTCTAGTTTGGGAAGAGTTGTTTTTTATGTTTTTCTTTTGCCATTTATTGAAATTTGAAATATTATTTCAGAAAAAACACGCAAGACTAGCAGGTAAGAGAAAGCATGTTATGTTGCTGTGTTACATTTGGAAATTTTTAATTTTTTAATGTTAATAAATGGTAACATTCAATAACTGTTATATGCTCTTTGATTTTTGTCAATATGGACAACTGAAATAACTACCAGTTTACGACCAACTAATAATGTCGTCATATGTTTTGTTGTCGTTGATATTTCTTTATTGTTATTGTTGTTTAACTGGGGCTGCTGAACTCATCGTTCTTTGTAGCCAGAGCCAAGGTGAAGAATTTACATGTCTTCTGTAGCTGTTTGGGGTGCTGTATAGAGTCTTTGTGATTGTTGGGGAGCCTAACAATAGCTTTCTTCTTTCTGTTGTGTGCAAGCGTGTGATGAGATTTCTAGCCCTATGTAAAACCTCACTCTAGTTGCTGTTGTGAAATGCACTGGTGGCCTTATAAGAGTTAATCATTTTTGCTAGTTATAAATGGAGTGTGATTAATTTTTTTTCTGTTAATATGGAAAACATTCTTTTGGTAAAGTACCTATTCTGCTCTTGAATTTTTTAGTTGGGCATCCTATAGAGCTGTTTGTCTCTGTTCCGCGTTGATATTGAATCTCGCGTGCTTTCCTTATTATTATTATCTTGCCTATATTATGTGTGCATATTCATCCGGGGCAGATAATTTTTTGTTTGTGTTTTACATACACTTTAGTATGTTCTTAGTTTCCACTATTTGTAATTCGTCAATACACTGTAGTTCGCTTGTTGTCATGTTGGGATGAGTAAGCTGTGTAATAAATTTTAATGATTTTTTGCCTGCAAGCTTAAGAATAGACAGGGCTTTATTACAATTAATCTTTTTTATTCAGTTGATGAAAATAATATCCTGTTAACTTCTAATGGGTAATAATAAGTACATATAGCATCTACAGTTTTAAATAGTATGTAAAGTTGCCGATATTTATTCAATGGCATTATCCCTTCTGTCAAATTATTGCGCAAATTATTCACTCCACTATAAACGTTAATAAATTCATTATTAGGGGATATATCTTAAAATGGTTTGTGGTAATTAATAACACCACTCCATACATTTTACCTTATTTATCTCGAACAACATCCACTTATTGTACAATGACAATAGTGAATAGGAAAGCAATGTGCGTGCTGTGGCTCTGGGAAACCAAATCTTCAATTACTATACAAAGACATTTACTGGAAAAATATCAGAAAACCCCACCACCAAGAAATTTATGGTAACGTCAACAGGCACAGTAGCTATGTGTGGAGATCAGAAAATCTGCATGAATTTAATAAACACGAACGCGATAGTCCCAAGATAACGTTTGCTATGCTCTCTTAAACACCCGTGTATCTGGACCATTTTTATTCCATGAGATCACTGTGAAGGCTACAAATTACCTAGATATGCTTGAATAATATGATACACATCAGCTGGAGGATATGCAGCCTCACATGTTTTATGTTTAGCAAGATTAAACACAACAACACAAAAGTACGCAGGTTCATCTATCACCTTGATGTTGCGCGTCCTACTTTTGGGGCTCACGTAGAAGTTTCCTGAATTCTGAATTACTGAAGTATTGAATAAACGGTGGTAGTCTTCTTAATTAAAACTACCATTTCTTGAGTTGTATTACTTCCCGAAAATCGTTTTAAGATGGCTCCTAAAATAGCAAATATATTAAGGTTTATAAAGGGGTGAATAATTTATGGATATCCTGTATGTAAGGTGAATGAAAATTTCCAAATGTTGTAGGTTTTTTCTCTTTGTCCTAAAATGGTAAAATATGTATACTTCAGTTGTATATAGGTATGTTGATTAATATTTAATTTACTCTTAATTTTATATTAGTTATAAGTGTTACAAGTTTTCTCAGTAGACTTTTACATTCTTATTATAATTTTACAAATTATTTTTTTTCCAGTACTGTTGTTCAGTTTCTTTAGTCTGTCTATTCGTAAAAGATGATCTATATTTATGGAGATTTTTATATGATTGAGACGTTTCTCAGTTATAAGTATCTATTTTTCTTGTAAGTTATTTTGTTATCACAAATATATATTACATTTTATTGTCTTTTTCCCATTTCTAATTATTCTGCTAAACGTTCTGCCGTCATCATCATGAGCCATCATGCACCATAGAAAAAATGTATTAGTAATTGATAATTCCTTGATGGTTTAATGATCAACACGCATGCTTTTCGACATAGGATACCAGGATCAATTCCTGCCAGGATTGCAGCTATGAGAATATAAGCCAGTTGACATTTATTATAGCTAAAGTAAAAGTAGAAGAAGTTAACACCTTTAAATATCTCGGGTCCACTATATGTAGTGATGGAAGATCAAATAAAGAAATCAAGATAAGACTTGAGATGGCCTCAGCTGCCATGACAAGGTTGAATGTGATCTGGAAAAGTAACATCAGTTTTCCTGTGAAGATCAAATTATACAAATCACTTGTATTATCTATTCTCTTGTATGGGTGTGAGGGCTGGACACTCACTGCAGATACGGAGCGAAGGATTCAGGCTTTCGAGCATAAATGTTATAGAAGAATTTTGCGCATTTGCTATAAAGAGCACAAAACAAATGTCTATGTTAGAGAGAAGATAAACACCTATGCAGGCCATCAAGAACCACTTTTGTCAATAGTGAAACGTCGAAAGCTTGCCTGGTTTAGGCATGTAACTCGTCATGACTCCCTTTCGAAAACGATCCTCCAGGGAACAGTCGAAGGTAAACGGAGAAGAGGAAGGCAAAGAAAATCCTGGGCTGATAACATCAAAGAATGGGCAGGACACGGTTTCTCCACACTTGTACGCATTGCTGAGAATAGAGAGCAGTGGAGGACCCTGTCTGCTGATGCTTCCATCATGGCACCCCTACGACCCATGACGGGTTATGGGTTGAGATGAGATGATGAAAAAGAGTATACCTACCCACTACGTTTAATGGAAAAAACCAGAAGTATTCTGTTCTTTGTTTCTTTTAAATTCAGGATGAATCTAGCCATGCAACTAATGTGCAACTAAGCTGTTCCACTAACAAATCGCATTAATTAATTTGCACATTCAAGGTCATATTATATAACAATTAGAATCGTAAGTGTGAGTTGAGCACTTGTGATAAAGTGATCCTTTCTTTCATCATCTGTTACCTTTTTCATCATCCTTTTTACTTTATTTCTCCCTGTTTTAGTTCATCATATTTTTCAAGTAATCTTTCTTAACAATGGCTTGTACTTAAGTGTAACTTTGATATTTCACAACCCTACGCTTTGATGAAGCTTATCTTTTAGAACACACTTGGCTTCGTTAGACAACCTTGTCCCGCACGGGCTACGGTAACATGGGCAACGAAAAGAATTCGTTTGATATCTTAATGCCTTGTGTAAATAAGCCGGTGTCAGCGCATTTTTGATACAATAAGGGCCAGCTGGAACGATTGAAAACAATGGACTAGAGAGACGTGGAGGAGTGCTAGATATCAGATTGTAAACTCTTTGACTGCAGTAGAAACTTAGATGTCGTGTAAGTGGCGAGACAATGAATTAATAGATTAAAGGAAGCCGTACCGGGGCCATACATAACAGGAAACAAAAGACGGCTTTCCAGGCACGCGACAAAATGGAGAATTTACTCGAAACCCCAAAAGAAAAATAACAATATGAAAAAAATTATAAGCCACGGAAATTTTTTTCACGAGACAAATAGCACGGAAACGAAGATGTTACTAGATCCGACCTACTTTTAGTGTTTCAAGAATACTGAACTCGCAATCGACCATGCAGAAGTGGCATGGCAAGATAGAAGGCGAATTAGTGGATTAGAGGGCGGAGCTATAGGAACTGCCTTAGAATGATCAAAAATTGGTCACGGGGAAATATAAGACACGTTTGACAGAAGTTAGTACGTTTTACAACCTCCACGGAGCATAAATGAAGAATTTTTGTAAGGGTTAGCCTATTCCATTATTTCATTCCAGTTTCGAGGACAATTTTATTCCAGTAGGATTTAAAGTCTAAATATTGTCTTCACGATTTTCGCGAAGGAAAATAAGGTTGGTAAATTTAGAAAAAAATATTATTACTTTTTTTATTCATTAATAATTGCTTTTTGCACTACAAATGATAGCTAAATATGCTAAAGACTATTTTTTCCATTATGTCTATGTGGCATTTAGTTCCATCTTACTAACTATCACATTCTGCTAGGAGTTAGTGTTGAATTAATTATGTTCAACGCGAACAATGTCCAATCCTGACACTTAGAAAAAAGTTCATTAACTCATGGTGTACAGACACAGTATACATTTAGTACGATCCACTCTTGACAGTATCATGAAAATCCATAGGCTAACAGCAATGGGCCAACATTCATTTTGACCGTTACACTTTTGAGATCAGTTGATGATCAATATATTCAGTGTGAGTGCGTCACAGTCCATACATTAAATCATAATCATTATTATTCAAGTAACATCGACCATGGGATCCAGAAAGATGAATATACTAGCAACATGTTCCTGATCACCGCCATCTTGGCCGGCTACACAAAAGAATATCTCTTCGTTGTCGTGCACGAGCAATCAATCAATACCCTTTAGCTCCCGGAGGAGCAAAGGACATCAACAAACACATGCCAAGTCTTTATGTCCAGTGCCATGCGCTCAAGTTCTTTCATGATTTCCTCATCATTTTCACCTCTGTATCCAGTTCCTTTCTCCACGTGTTTTTGGTCTACCTCTGCCTCTCTTTCCTTGTGGACTTCTGAACAAGGACATCTTTGTAATGCTATCAGCAGGTCTCGTCAATGTGTGTATTCATCGCCAACGTCTTCTTCTCAACTCTTGTTCCACTGGCACAATTGTGACTTTATCATACCATTTCAGTCCTTCTATTCTACACAAGCACCCGTTAATAAAAGTCTGTAGCTTTTTGGTTGTTCTTTTAGTTGCTCTCCATGTCTCAGAGCCATACAATATGACTGACTTGACATTTGCACGAGTTCTCACGTCATAATCTTTACGCGTAACAACGCGTCAAGCAACGTCCTTTAGAGCACCACAAAGTTCCTAAATAATGGACGCTATGTGGTGTGCAAAAAGAAGTGTAACATTTTATGAAATAATGATTACTCTCTATGACTTATAATGTATAGACGTAATTTATAGTTACAAACTTCACCTTTGGCTAGATTATTAGATCATTACTGCAGTCTGATAGGGCACACACGTTCATGCTCACTAAATTGTAACACTGTTTTGTGCGGCTCGTGCACACCATAAAGCATCGCAATTAAAAACAATAATCAGTTAGGAAGAAGTAATAGGGAGACATAAGATAAGAACAAGATTGATATTAGGTGTGAAACTTATGAATCCATTTTGTGTCTTCAGTCATGCATCTATGTCTGCACATCACGAGTTTGATGTCTAATCAGAAACAAGCTAGCAAAGCCTACGTCCGGATACCAGAACTCACAAGATAGGGCATCACTTACTACGTAACAAGGAAGCAAATCCACGCCCGTGTTTGTATACGTTGGTGGCGCAGTATTTTATTAATCTGTTTATAGAGTACAAACAGCACAAGTGGATTCTTTTATATATCAAGTTCAGGTCACTCAAAAGCGTATTGCCTCAAGCACGATCAAGCACTCTTGAGTTGATTCACACACACACACACACACACACACACACACACACACACACATATATATATATATATATATATATATATATATATATATATATATATATATATATATATATATATATATATATTTCAAATTACTCGAAAGCTTGTAGCCTAAACCACATTCAGCTAGTCAATGTGTCAGCGCAAGAAGTGAATTCATCTATTTAACCCGTGTACTGAACGACGTAAGCTCATTCAATCAAAGCTTCATAGCACGAAACACACTTATTGCTAGAAGATAGTTCGTGAAAACATGTCGGACTAATCAGGGTCTTTAAATGAGCAGGCAGCAGCCAGTTCCAGAGATAAATGTCAACAGTATGTAAACGCTAGAGATATTTTCAAGCGTCGAGGGACATTACATCTTACAAGTTCCCACTACAATACATGCAAAGATTTTTATCAATAAGTACTCGCCTTAAGATAACCCACACAGTGAAATAGACATCTACATTGAACAGTCAGTGCATACCTGTGCATAATCGTACAGTTCAGGAAATTAGAGAGACTCATGGACAGTGTAGATTTATCATCAGTATGGCGAAACATTTTATATTCCATCTGCATTTCACTATTTATCTAGTTTCGCTATCATATTTAATTAACTACATTTTTATATTTCGTCTGTGTGTGTGTGGATTGTCTCTGGGGGGGGGGGGATTATCAGTTTATACGTGCGATTAAGGATTTAGACATAGCGTGGAAGGAGGACCTTGTTTGATAAATTCAGCGGAACATAGGGGTCGATGTTGCCGCCGCAGAAAGAAAAGGCCGGCGTGCGAGTGGGGCGCGCTGGTGAATCAGGCTGCGGTAAAGGGAGGAGAGGGTGCAGATACACTACCGAGCAGCTGAGGGGAGGCGAGGGGGGGGGAGGCGCTGCAGGTGGAAAAGAGGGGCGAGTAGATCACAGTTCTCTCGGCAGGTGTCCTAGGGGCGGCGTCGGGGGGATGGGCGGGGGGGGGGGCAGTGAAGGTGTGGGGTGGGGGGGTTGGGGCGGGAGTGGGTGGGGGGGGGGTGGTTTGGGGCGAGGGTTGGGTTGTTTATTTGTTTGAGAGGGGGGGGCGGAAGCTAGGGAGATGTGGGATCGTCGGGGCCGTGGTTTCTGGTGGAAGAGCATGTGTAGAAGGGGGAGTGCGGAGGGTGTGGCAGGGGGGGGGAGTGGTGATGGAGCTTGGATCTGGTGCAAATGACAAGGAATAGGATCGATGAGCAAAGCAGAACGGGGGGCAGGCAGGGAATGTGCGGGGTGGGAGCGGTTCACGGGGGCAGCGGAGATAGTGGTATTGCGCGGCAGGACAGGGTCTGGTATGGCTGGGTGGGCTAGGATAACGAGGAGGAGGGAGTTGCGGAGGTTAAGATTGGACTCAGCGCGGCTGATGGAGTTAGGTGCGGGGCGGGGGTAGTCCAGAATTGGTCCCATGTGAGTTGCGACACTCATCAGGGTTAGAAGAGGGCTACCGTCATAGGTACTTATAGTGCTTTACGGGTGGCTGGCACGTCATGTAACACTGGTAATTACAGGCTACCTACAAGGCAAGACATAAAGAAGGATCTAAAAATAAAAATGTGTATGAACACTGCAACGGGGGGGGGGCGTCAGACACGGTTGGAAATCCAATTGGAGCGGCTGGATAGGAATAAGCATCAACCTCAGCATATTACTATTATTGAAGCTAAGTCTTCTCAAGTGAGCCATCTGCAGTTGTTTGCACCACGCTCTAAATACGGAGAACTTATAAGCCGCAGAGAGTGATGGGAGAATATCGAAAACCAGTGTAGCACAAGGAGAGTAATATACTATGAAAACATTACTCTGTATGATGCTGCAGAGGTTTGTGACAGATGAATTTTTTAATGCATTTATTACATTTGAAATTTGTTGGAAAAATAAAGATAATTTTCTCTACTTCCGAGGCCAAAATAGACTTTCATTATTAACATTAACCATTAGTGAAAGTTGTTGTTTTAAATACAGAACGATTCCGTATCAATAGTTTTAAAGCTACACTCCCTTGAAGTAGCCATGAGCATGGCGCAGGGGGGGGAGGCAGAGGGGGGGGTGACGGGGGGGGGGGTGGTGTGGAGCTTGCAAGTAGATGTGGGGTGGGGGGGGGGGGGTGGGGGCGGTTGAGGGCGTGACCCGGGGCGGGGGGGCCGGGGAGAGGGCTGGAAGAGGGGAAGCGCAGTTTGAGGGTCCAGGGTGGGTCAGAGCCAGCGGAGCAAATAAATAAGTCCGAGAGACACGCAGAATAAAGGGTGGGGTAGAGGGGGGATGAAGGGGGGGGGGGGGGCGGGTGGGTATGCGAGGTTCTAACAGGGTGGGGGGCGGATAGGGGAGGGACCGGGTGTCTGACTTCTAGTGTCAATGCGGATAAAATAACGATAACATTAGTTGTCCGATGGATGTTCGATTGATATTCCATAGGTCTGTTTGATAATCGGTGGCTCAAGGTGGTTTCGGCGTGGGTGGGGGGAGGGCGGGGGGGCAGTGTGGGGTCTGGGGGGTTGATGGGGGGGTTAGTGTTGCGGGGGGAGTGGTGGGGGTGGGTGGGGGTCTGGTAGAGTGGGCTTGGTCGCGGGGGGGGTGTAGGTGTGGGTGTTTTGTGGATTTATGTTGTGTGGGTGTATGGTGTTTTTTGGTTGTTTTGGTGGTGTTTGTTGTCTGGTTTTGTTGTGTGGTGTGTGGGTGGTTTGTGGTTTGGTGTGAGGTGGTTTTGGTGTTGGTGGTGGTTTTGGGTGGTTTGTTGTTTTTGGGGATGGTAAGAAATGAGAGGTTGGGTGGGGGGGGGGGGAGTTGTGATGTGTTTTGTTTGTGTTGGGGGGTTGGGGGTTGGGTGGTTGGGGGGGTTGTGAGTGTTGTTGTTTGTGCGTGTCGGTGGTTGCATTTTGGTTTGTTTGATGTTTTTTGTGGTGGTGTGGATGTGGGGGTGTTGGTGGTGTGTGTGAGGATGTTGTTTCAACCGGGTGAGGTATTTGGTTGGGGGGAGTTTGTTATTTTTTGTTTTGTGGTGTTGCATGTCGTGTGATGTTGGTTGTAGTTAGTGTAATATGGGGGGTTTTTGGTTGAGAGTGTGTGTGGTATGCTAGTTTTGATTTATTTTGTGTTAGTTTTGTTTGTGAGGGCCCGGTGTTGTGATACGTGTTGCAGGGGTTGGATATGAGTGTTGGGTGTTAGTAGGTTGTGTTGTGTTGTTGTGTTTTGTTGAGGTAGAGTTAGTGTGTAGGGGTGTGGTTTTGAGTGTGAGGTGTTTGGTTTAAATCGGGTGGGTTTGTTGAGTACGTTGTCCGTGGGTTGAGCAGTTGTTCCTGTGAGTGTCTGAAGGGACGAGAGTCCATTTGTTGTTTTTTCGGGAAAATCTTCGAAGTGACTGCGACTGGTGCAGTTATCCCCAGATGAATCTGCTGTGCGTGGAATGACCGCAGAGATTCCTTGTTAAGTTCTGTGGACTCGTGTTAGCAGTAATACCGAACTTATTTCCATTACTATGCTTTTCGGTAGCAGAACAAGTTATAAGATTGCCCTAGTCTGTGGAAACTGCAGCTCACCGGTCCCGCTCCATTAACAGAACATATATAAGTTGGTTGCTCAAGGTTAGCCATCCAAGACAATTAGTCTTCATGACCATCCAGATAAAGTTCCATTAGACGAAGTAAAATAGTTGAGGGAACCGCAGATGTTGGCGGAATTTTATGTCTAACAAAAAGTTGTTAACTGCGAGGGTTGATGGTAAACCTGCTTATCAGAAGTACACCCAGCTTGACTTCAGAACGAGAACTGTTGGTTTATGTTCGGCTATTATACTACAGCCTGATAATGTGCAATTGGCGGTGAAATGTCCGAAGGTTGCACGCGTGTTGTGTCAAAGTGGTGAATAAAGGTATCGTTGACGCGTTTTAGTCATTAAATCCCAGGGCGACGCCCCGAACTGTCGCCTTGATTGAAAGAACATTTTTTTGATGACTGGTCACTTGAATATTTCAAAATGTTTACCAGCCTTGCTGAAATGCCTAATGTATACCAATCCGATGTTTCCGGTCCAGTTTTTTTGACCTAGGTTGACACTGACTGGTGTGTCCTGTATTGATACCATGTTTTTTTCCTCGTCAATCAAATGTAGTTAGAAACGTGTCAGCAAGTGTCCAAGCATCCCTTGACTACTGCAGCATGTGAGTGTAATGGAATTAGCAGCAGGAGTCAACATAAATACGAGCCTAAAACACATTTTCGCGCCTTCATTCGCACCCACACTCAGTTTCATCAATACGCTCGCACATACACATTACGTAAACAACAAGTTATTACTTGGTCCTTGGAATTGCCACTAGTGATCACACTCACACAGAGAAAAATGTATGCAGTTACGATTTTTGGTGGACCAGTTAACGTGGGCTGATTTCGTGATACATTGTTTGGTGTTTTGATAGTAGCGCTCACATTTAACATTATTGATGACCATTAATTGTTGTCCAGAATTTTTACATTTCTACCATGTTGGGGTGCTAACATGTCAATGAGTAACAAAGTGTTTGACCAACCTGATGAAGTAACACACAAACTCTATGCTTTCAAGTGTTTGTCTACACAGGACAGAAAATAGGGTCCATGGTCAACTGTTGGGACCCAGAATAAAACAGCTAGTTGCCAAGTGTTTTAATGTTATAAATGCAACATCAAACCACAACAGGACATGTACTGAAGTTAACCATCATAGGCAATTTGCTACGTGGTGACCACATACTGCAAAGTCGTGAGTCCCTTTTTTGTAAACGGTACCGTTTTGGTTTCGTTTACGGGTTTTTCAGTCAACAACCCAGATTTTTCTACGCGTATGCGAGCATGTTCAAGCATATTTTTGTGGTAGGTGGGTCAAGTGTTTTTTTGTAAAACAGTACGAGTTGAAAATGTAGAAACATTCAATGAGCAAGTCCAAAGTCGAGAAGGTTTTTATAGTGGGTTGTTTTTTGTTCGTGCAATACCACTTATCTGCTACATGTGGAGAGAGATTGGTGACATTCATAGCTCGCTGTTCTGTACATTTTGTTTCTTGTGTGTTCGTGCAATGAGCAAGTTTGGGGGTTTTTTAAACTTTTAATATCATGAGGTTTTGTTGACTGTTAGCATGTTTATTTGCAACACATTGAATTGTGATTGCTGGGTTTATGTTTGAATTGTATGTACTGTTGTTGTGTATGTTTTTTCCTTGTGGTTGTGTTGCGGGTTTTCGGTTGGAGTGGTTTACAGTAAATTATGCCACTTAATCGAGGGTTACTGTTTAAGCGTTCCTGTAGGGTTTTTTGTGTGAAATTTTTTCCTTAATTTGAAAAATTTGCTAGCGACTTTTGTTGCTATTTTTTTTTTTAATATCTGTGACGACATCAGTTTTAGTTGTTGTTTTCCGGTTATTTTTTTCCGATGTTCTTGGGAGGGATTTTTCGAAACTAATTTTGTTTGTATGTTGTTTCTTGGGTCTCATTCCTTCCATTTATTTCTTTACACCTTTTCGAGTTATTAACAGTGTTGGTTGGCCCAGTTTGTCTTGTTTTGTAGATTCGTCGGTCATCATTACACATTTGTGTACACATTTTCTTTACTTTTTGTCTGTGGTTGTGTGGTTTATTTGACTTCCGCGAACGTTTTTGGGGGTCCCATGTGTTCTGTGTATCTTTGTCCTTTTTATTTTATGATTGTACTACATTGATAATTGTCATACACAGTCTACATACTATACACTTGGTCATGTATTATGTATTATTGATAAGGTACACACTTCTCATATAGAAGATATTGTTAATAAAATATTTATAAATATAAGAGTATTTATACAAGTTTCTTTGATAAAAGACTTGTTATCTTTAACAAAGATTGAGACAAGTGTGAAATACATATTTCAAGTTCATTAAAAAAAAAAAAAGACTTTGAGTGCCCAATTGTAGTGAGATATAAAGGAATTATTTTCCACAGGTTACTCAAGTATTTTTTGTTACATTATAAACAAGATGGACCATACAAGGTTCTTTGTCTCTAAGACTAAGAGAGTAAAATAAAGTAAGTGAGTATACAATGTCTAGCATTTCAGACTTGTCTCCCAATGATTGGGATATAAGTAATTTTAGTTAATTTTTTTTCAGGTTTCTGATCTCATTAGACAGAAATGTCTACATTTGGATTTCTTCATCCAGCAAGGGTTGACCCTTGGTAAGTCTGGTAAAGAATTGGAAGAATATTCATCTGCTCAATTCGCCATTGCATTAAAGTCAGAAGAAAAGAAACAAAAAGAGGAAATTAAATTGAAAGCAGAAGCTGAACTTAAGAAGCTAGAAGCTGAGAATAGAAGATTAGAACTTGAAAGAGAAAAGTGTAATCAAAGAGAGCATGTATGCTGAGGAGATGGAAACTCAATTCAAGCTCAAGCTGGTGCAGAGGAGAGAAAGCTTCAAGCTGATGCATGAGGAGTGGACAAGAAAAGCTCAAGCTGATGAAAGAAAATTCCAGATAATGGACTTTCAAGCTGCTTTGCTGAGACAAAAAACTTCAAGCTGCTGCTGCAGAGGAAAAAAAAGCTCAAGCTGCTGCTGAAGGAGAAAAAACCTCCAACTTCAAGCTGCTGCTGAGGCTTGAAATTTAGAAAAATGGAACATGAGGAAAGAAAACAGAAGATGGAACTTGATGAAAGACTCGCAACTTTGGAGTTAGAGAAATTGAAATTGGCGAGTACGGGGGCTCAGCAAACAACTTCGAGTACGCCAAAGGAGTTTGTTAGTAGGATTAAATTGCCTCATTTCAATCCTTTAAAGGATGACGTAGCAGATTATCTAGATAGATTCCAATTTTTATGCGATACGCATAACATAAAAAAGGAAAAATATGTTGAACAACTGATGGAATTTTTTACAGGTGACACAGTGACTACTCTTATGACAATAGACGAACATGACAGGACTAATTATGATGTTGTCAGAGCAGCATTGCTAAAAAATACCAACTAAAAGAAGAAGACTATCGTCTTCGTTTTAGGACAATGTTGCCAGAAAATGGAGTAGATTTCTCTGATTTTGTAACAAAATACGTCGTACATTTACACGATGGGTTGAGTTGTCTCAGACTGAGAAAACATATGAAGGTCTAATGGACTTATTATTGCGAGATAAGGTTTTGTCATCTGTTAATGATTCTTTTCTTGCATTCCTTCATGAGCGTAAGCCTAAAAACTTAAAAGATATGGAGGAATACTGTTGTCAGTATGCCACCGCGCATCCCCATGCTACAGTTAGCAATTCTAAAGTGAAAGAAGGGTTGCCAGCTGCTTCGGCAACACCATATGGCCCTAATTTCAAAAAAAAATTTCAGGGTGCTCAACAAAACTGGAATAGGGGAAGTAATCAGAATTACACTCAGAAGCGGAGTAATCCAACACATGATGGTTCTTCGTCTATGAATTGGAGACAAGATGGTAGTTCTCGTAATTTTAATGGTAATAATTTGAGACACTTTCGCAAAGGCTATCCAAATAATAACTATTCAAATTTTCGAGGTATCATTCTCGACGTCAAGATTATGACGATGGTGAATTTAGAAACCGGGATTCAAACCGGAATGATGATTACAATAGGCAATATGATAACAATTACAGGGGAAATGATAGTCGAAATAATTACAGGGGAAATGATAATCGAGGCAGACCTAGGTTTAACAAAAAAAGACCTTTCCAACAGGCAAACTCTGCACAACAAGAGTTTGATGGAGCCTGTAATACAGTAAATGATAGTGGTAACTCTAGGGCTATCACTGGTTGTGCTTTCGATTTTGGGAGAGCAACTGAATGCCCCCAATGCTTAACATTGTTCGACTCATCGACTGTATCTACTCTAAGTTGTGGTCACCCTCTTCCTGCTCTACCTGCTACAGTTGCGCATGATGGGAGAGGATCTCTCATCTTACATAAAGGTCTAATAAATGATAGGCTAGTCTCAGTACTTTTCGATTCGGGATGTACTACCGTCGGGGTTAGGGAGTCTCTGATAGATCCTTGCTGTGCCACTGGAAAAACAATCAAATGTGTTACATTTGGTGGTACTATGGAAAGTTATCCTACTGCTATTATTAGGATTGACACTCCCTTCTTCACAGGAGATGTCCATGCATGTCTTCTTCCTAATCCTATTGCGGATCTTATAATCGGTCGTATTCATGGGGTTAAGGAATGCACCCCGCAACAAATTTCTAGTTGGGAGAAAAAAAAACATTCAAACGGTCAATGCAGTGGTGACAAGAGCTCAAGCTCTTAATCCCCCAACTTCATCTGATAATAGTAATGAAGTTGATAGCCAAGACGAGCACTTGGTGATTTCCCATGACTCGTTTTGTTAACGTCAAGAAGAGGATCCTTCTTTGAAGAAATTCTTCCTCCTTGCAAAGAAAGGGGATCCCAATCAAAATACGAATCACAAAATCGTATATTACTATGAAGAATGGTATATTGGTACGGATGGTACAACACTCGGACAAGTCTATGCACTCGCAAATTCTTGTGCCTAAGTGTATGAGAGCCTTAATTCTTCAGCATGCACACGATTCTCAGTGTGCTGGACATATGGGTTTTTTCCAGAACTAAAACTAGAGTCCTTGCGTCTTTCTTTTGGCCATTCGTGAATAAAGACATCCGAATTTATTGCCGATCTTGCAAAATTTGTCAAGAGGTCAAGTCTAGAGGTCCGAGACATGCTGCTCCTATTCAGGCTGCAGATATTCCGATTCGGCCGTTTCAGAAAATGGCTATAGACATCATTGGTCCGTTCAAAAATTAAGTCAGCCAGAGGACACCAATTTATCCTCACTTGCGTGGACATGTGCACGCGTTGGCCAGAGGCTATTCCTCTGAAGAGCATATCAACTGTCGATATCGCTGATGCTCTTTGGCTCATATTTTCTCGTCTGGGATTCCCCGGAGAAATACTGTCGGACCACGGCACTCAGTTTAATTTCGGACGTTATGTCTCAGGTAATGGCTACGCTAGACATTAAAAGGTCTCTCAGTAGTATTTATCATCCAATGTCCAATGGATTGGTAGAACGTCTTAACAGGACACTAAAGAACTTACTTGGCAAGATAACGGAGGATCATCCTGAAGATTGGGACAGGGTTTTACCTGCAGTCCTCTTTGCCTATAGAGAGGTTCCCAACGAGCATACAGGGTTTTCCTCCTTTCGAACTTGTCTTTGGCGCGCAACCGCGCGGTCCGATGTCCTTGTTACACGATTTGATAACTTCCGATAATATTGACGATGATACACAATCGTCATATGAAATATGTCATAGCTCTTAGAGAAAAGATTATCGAATCGTGCAGGTTAGCAACTTCATCTTCCGAATTTGCGAAAGAAAAAGCTAGGCGATTGCTAACAAGAAAAGACGCCTACGTCAACTTTGTCCTGGAGACAAAGCATATGTCTTACTGCCCTCAAGAGAGAATAGACTTCTCATTTCTTGGAAAGGTCCATACACTATAGTCTCGAAAATTTCGGATGTCGACTATATTGTCGATGTGGATGGAAGGCATAAAACCTTCCATATAAATATGCTAACAGAGTTTATTGAACGTCCAGACTATTTGCAGCCTATTTTCCAGGCGACGGACGACTCTCCAGTCCAACATGGTCACATCTCATCCCTGTCCGTTATACAGGATGAGGAAACTATTTTTTTCTGACGTTAACTTACCTCTTCCTGCGATTCCACTTACTTAAACGGAATCGTGGAGAGACGTTACAGTCTCTTCGAACTTGTCTTTTGAGGAACAACGTCAAGTATCCTCTACGTTACAATCATATCAGGATGTCCTTACCGACATTCCTGGACACACAGATGTCATAGAACATGACATCATACTTACTGATCGTAATCCGATCAGAGTAAGACCATACCCAATACCTATTCATTTTCAAGCACAAGTCGAGAAAGAATTGGATGAAATGATTCAACTACAAATAATTGAACCATCCACTTCAGCTTATTCTTCGTCGATAGTTATTGTTCGAAAGAAAGACAATAACATACGTCTTTGCGTTGACTATCGCAAATTAAATCAAGTTACGAAGTTCGATGCTGAACCTATGCCGTTATTAGATGATCTACTTATTAGACTTTCTAAAGCTAAATTCTTTACTAAACTAGACTTGTCGAAAGGTTATTGGCAAGTCCCACTGACGGAACACGCCAAACCTCTCACTGCTTTTTTCGACACCTAGGGGTCTGTTTCAATGGAATTTTATGCTTTTCGGGCTTATGAACGCCCCAGCGACTTTCGTGCGCATGATGCGACGAATTCTATCAGATCGTGCAGATGTCATCGCATATTTAGACGACATCTGTCTTTTCAGCGATACTTGGGAAGAACACTATTTGGGTCTAAAGGAATTGCTATCTACTCTACGTGAGCATAGTTTGACTGCAAAACCCTCTAAAGCTTTTGTTGGGTTTAGTGAAATTTCCTTCCTAGGTCATCGAGTTGGTCATGGTCTGTTGAAGACAGAGGACCAAAACATTTCGAAGATATTAAATATCTCGGTTCCGAAGACAAAAAAAGCAAGTGCGTAGTCTCTTGGGATTGATACAATTCTATGGAAGATTCATTGAGAATCTGTCCTCCATTATGGCACCACTTTCAACGTTATTGAAAAAAGGTTCTCCTAATATGGTGCGTTGGTCCCAGGAATGCCAATCTTCATTGGATCAGGTTAAGAATTTGTTCTCATCTCATCCTATCTTAAGACTACCAACGATTGATAAGACTTTTGTTCTTCGTAGTGATGCCTCTTCCACTGGGATTGGAGCGGCGCTAATGCAGGAATATTCAGGAACTCTGCATCCTGTAATGTATATTTCTAGGAAGCTAAATGCGGCAGAAAGGAATTACTCGGTTTTAGACCGTGAATTGTTGGCTATGGTTTGGTCCATTCTTAAGCTACAAAGGTTCCTTCTGGGCGCGCATTTCTTTATGGAAACCGACCAAAAAGCTCTTACGGCTATGCAATGTAAGGATTTGAAGAGCTCGAGATCTACTCGTTATGCTATTGCTCTTCAGCCTTTCCATTTCACGGTGCGAGCTATCCGTGGTTCGGATAATGTGATGGCGGACATATTGTCCAGATGCCCACATGATTCCAGTTAAATCTTGTGTCCTAGTTTTTCCTGATACACTTTCGGACTTAGGTCTGTCCATAATATCATAATATGTTGTAATACAAATGTATTTGGATGATGTTTAGATAATTTAACAAATTTCATTTTGTCCATCCATCAGTGATATGTTGCTAATATAGCATTGTAATTCATGACATTTGTATATTGCTATAATTATAGTATTTAGTAATGATTGATATATAATTGGTATTGACAGCAACTTAGGTTTCTTTAATGGTACCCCCTTAGTTTGTTTGGCTTAAAGGAAATATTTTCTCCTATGTTGGGAGATGATTTGTACTTCCTCTTCAGACGCTTTGTTTATGCGTCTATTGTAACCTGATATTAGGTTCATTTTTTCATGAGCACATAAGTTGATACTTGTGCAATCTTGCTCATGGACATATTAAAAAAAAAAATGTTTTAATTTTTTTTTTTTTCACACAGGGGGGTGGTAGTAATATGTTGCTGTCATTTTTGACGGAGTCATCTGTCAAGTTTATTTGCTTATGTTTTTTTTATCATAAGAATAATTGTGTCTTTACCTGCGATGTCAGGTTTGATTAGGGGTTGTCTTCCTTGTTTATTCATTCATTGTGTTTTGACCTTTAGGGTCAAAGGTAGACAGTTCGGGCGTATGCCCATGGGCAGGGTTTTTTTAAAGCGGGAGTTGAGTTAGACTTCCCGGCAAGCCGAGAAGTGTCCTGGTTTCTGAAGGGACGAGAGTCCATTGTGTTTTTCTGAGGAAGAATCTTCGAAGTGACTGCACTGGCAGTTTTTCCCCAGTGAATCTCTGTGCGTTGGAATGACAGCAGAGTTTCCTTGTTAAGTTCTGTGGACTCGGTTACAGGTAATACCGACTTTTTCCATTACTATGCTTTCGGTAGCAGAACATGTTAGAAGATTGCCTATCTGTGAACTGCAGCTCACCGGTCCTCCATTTACAGAACATATATGTTGTGCTCAAGGTAGCCATCCAAGACTACTAGTCTTCATACCATCCACACTTTCTGGCAGTTAGTACCACCTTTATTTCCAGTGATTTTATCTCCATTTTCTTCATTTTAAGAACCTACGAGCGTAATTCTGGGTGCAGCCATGTCAGTTTTTAATCTAGACAAGGAAAACCCTCTATCTTACACGTGTGCAGGCCGGTATATGTGTACCGTCTCTTAAAACTCTTTCATTCTGGTGGTGACAAAATCTACGTATCCTTTGGCTCACAGGAAAACAAACACGAGTGAGAGTCCTTGCTTTTCAAGTGACTGAACGCTCTCGTTGCTGTAGACCCTTCGTTTCTAATATGTAATCGCTTTTATTCCGAGTCGTAAGGGAGAACATTCTTATTTCCCTCAAACCTTTGTCACACGGGGAATTTAGCCGACCTCCATGCATGTGTGGGCCACGAGTGACACCAGTTGGTAAGAGATTCTGGATATATATACTAGAACCCCCAATCTATCAGTGCTCGTTGTCCCCCAGAAGAACTAATAGCCAGCGCAGTGGAATTAGTGCAATCGCCTATACCAGATGCTTGGTGATAAGGATTTCATAAACTTATGGAGAGATATCCACAAGTGTGAACATCTTACAGCCCCTGTAGTTGTCCTTAAGACAATCCTGCTTAGAGTACCAGTTTTAGTGGATACCAGTTGTTTTTCGGATCCCAGTTTTATTGGATCCCGTTTCTAAAACCTCAGATTGGGTTGTGTTGTGCTGAATAAATCTGGCGACTTATTATCCTACAACTTCAGAGCTTATTATCCCTTGAAGTTACAGATCACACGTGTATCTCAACCGCAAACGGGTTGCGCGACACACTTTATCCAGCCCACCTTTTTTTTTCTCACTCAGTTTAGACTGTTTTCTGAATTTACCAGTTGGGAAATCCATCAATAAAATTCTAACGTCCATACTCACACTGTTGTCACTTCTTGCCAGTCCCCAAGGAAAGGCATAAGGCAGTGAAAAGTCTTGACTGCATATACCATAAGAATGAGAGCCTAGAATCACCGTATCGCTGCATTGAAAAGCCTAGTGGAGTGCTTTATTGTGTTAAAATATCCACAGATTAATTAAATCGGCGACATCATCTCTGGACGCTTGTCACACAAGTGTGACAGTGTCCTTCACTGTGATTAAATTTATATTATATCTTCTTTCAATCAATGTCCATCAAGTGTTATTACTAGCTTCCCGCTAGAGTTGTTAATTCTTGTGGAAATGTATCAGGTTCGTTCTTCTCTGGAATGATGTTGTGAAGGTGCTATAGTGGTAGTACTTACTAATATTCTGGTAACTTTTCATTCAGTGCAAAAATCTGCTCGTGTAACTCGACTGATAGTATAAACAAGGTTTATTTACAGGAATTCACAAATAAACAATTTCAGATGAAATTCAAATCAATTATTCCTTGTCGTGAATGTTGTTTACCCACATTTTCCTTTTCGTTCTCCACAACCGTATGAGTTATTCAAACATCTTGTGCAACTCAATATCTAGGTCGCTTTGACCTTCTTCCACAACCTTTCAGTTCAGGTGGTTGCGCCTTTTACCTTCAATATTTTTAAGATGCTAATCTCTTCCGATGATAAGACTTGAATATATCTGTAGTTGTTTCTTGGTTTCCTTCCCAGTACAATATAAAAATCAATTCTAATCCGTGGACTGAAATATAAATCGAGATTGTACTTACATGAGTCTTACTACACAAAGTCTATCCTCCCAGTACAGAAAAAATATAGCTGCCGCTATTTTCTGTCTTGAAAAAAAAAAACGATATCATTTAACTTTACACACAGTATACTTCTTTTTCTGAAAACACTTCAAGAAAATTCAACTTAGAACAGGTCTTCGTGGCTCTACGAGAATGAGACAGCTCAAACATGGCTTCTCACCAGTTCACCAGTAGAAACACAACCTTCCCCGAGGTCGTCTAGATGGAACTGCCCTAATGATAATGTTAACTTCTCCTTAGCCCGACAGGTGTTGTGGGCCCTTGTCACCGTCAATGATTTTGATTGGTCTACTAAAAATGTATGACCTTATCTCATTGGCACCTATAATGCCTGGGTAACAAACCTCACTGTCACACAAGGTGTACTGGTTGTAGTTAATGGATACATTCTATTCCAAATAGTTTAGTTAACATTACAGTTTGGTTTATTTAGTTTTACTAACCCTTCCAATTTTGTTAAAAATTGTTTTTTGTTTTGAGATACGCTAGACAACACATCGATTTTTTCTTTTTCTATTGTGTGGATTTTCATTAATAAATATATAAAATGTACTTAGTGGTCAAAATATAACTTTTTATTGCAGCTGTCCTTGGATGTTAACCATTTTCCGTCCCTTACTTCGTAAATATTTTCGAAGTAGCGGGAAAGAGAGATTTGATACATAGACATATCTTCTCCTCTCCTGAAGGTCATACTTCACTCTCTATTCACATTCGTGACTCTATTTCTATCTACTATCAGTATCTCACTCAATATTGTCTGACCTCAGACAACCTCTCAAACCACCTCTCAGACAATCTCTCAGACAACCTCTCAGACAACCTCTCAGACAACCTCTCAGACAACCTCTCAAACCACCTCTCAGACAATCTCTCAGACAACCTCTCAGACAACCTCTCAGACAACCTCCACCTCCTCTCAGACAAACCTCTCAGACAACCTCTCAGACAACCTCTCAGACAACCTCTCAAACCACCTCTCAGACAATCTCTCAGACAACCTCTCAGACAACCTCTCAGACAACCTCTCAGACAACCTCTCAGACAACCTCTCAGACAACCTCTCAGACAACCTCTCAGACAACCTAGCGACACATCCTCTGCATTGAAAAGGTAAAGGTAGTCCCATAGCAGAAACTGCAGCAGGGGAGTGAACTTCCCCCATACTCTAGTTACAGCTTTTTATGAAGTGGAGAAACACCTCTCAGACACCCTCATTGCCTTTTGCCTTACCACCTCTCAGACAACCTCGTAGAGCAGAGTTAGGTACCCATTTACAGCTGGGTAGACTAGAGTGTGACACAACCAGGTTTCGATCCCAGAACCCTGTAAATGTGCCGCGAAAGGAGATCTTTTTAGCGCATAGTCAGTCAGATGGCCAATTAGTAAATTAATGTACACTCAAGATTATAGTCATCTTTCGTATCGGCGTGTTTAATACACATTCAAAATTAGTCATTTTTCTTATAGGTGTTATTGAACATGTTATGTTTCATTTTCTTACATTTGTCAAACATCATTTCAGTATCATTATCTTTACGATGAACAGCATTTTTTTTTTTTTTTTTTGGTAGGATTAAAGAGGCAGATTATATTGACATCTCTAGTGCCATAACAGATGTAGGTGAGTAGAGACAATAGAAGAGAGAGAGTGAGCGCATGTTCATTTATCTGTATTTGAATAAGAATGTAAGAATGTTCAAACATGTGTACTTGAATGAATGTGTTCTGGAATCATTAATTTGTATGCGAATACGAACGTATTTATGTGAATGAGTATTGAACTGTTTTATAAGATGAGTGTGTGTATTTATGAGGTGTGTGAGTAAGAGGGAGAGAAAAAAAGGTTATGAGACTTGTCTTAAATATGCCAATCTGCTACTCTGGGACTGATACAATTCTGGAAAGAAGTAAGCCAACACTCAGATAGAAAGTTCTGCGTGAATTAATATATACACCTAAAATGTAATTCCTGTGTAAGGCTTTAAGCAAGTTTACACTGCATTTTGACAAAAAATAATGATCCATTATGTACGTGTACGCAAAGACAAGGGACCTCAGATCTGGCTCTATGAGAGAATCATTTTGTTTATTAATTATCATTTTTATTTTAAAAATTATCACTAATTATGAATGGTCTACATAGTTTGTTTACTAGACCTATCACTTCTAATGTTTTTCTGTTGTCTCGTTTACTGCTTCATCAATTCTCATGTGTGTCTGTAACATACCTGTTGCGCACATATTTGTGACGCACATATTACGACATGACTAGTTGATATGAAAAAAGAGATTACTTTGGTTTCAGTCAAAGTTATATCACCCATGATTTGATTTATACTTTTGATTATGTGGATGATCTGCCTTGAATATTGATTTCGCGGATGAATATCGAATTTATGTAATTTCTCATTTGTTAGGGCCAGAAAATAGATTGATCTTGTTCAATCTGTTTATGGCCTGAATTTATATGTATTACTTGTCTAGTACTAGACAAGTTTTCAGTTTTATATTGTATATCTTGGTATGTTTAGGGCGGACTATATTCTTTGTGCCGAATTCTGGGGCAGGTATTCGTTTCTCGAGGCATGCGTAGTGAGTCTCGATAATGCCGCCTGATATGGCTGTGTGTGTTTCTTGGGCTGGTCCTGAAAAATGGTTGAAAGTGATCTGTGAATGATCTTTCAGGAGGAGATTGTGTCTCTACGAGATGTTTATTGTCAGAGATTCTCCTCATGTACTTTATTGTGTTTAATTCGGACTCCAGGTAATACCAGACCCTTTTGATGATCTCTATTTTTGGTTAGGTCTAGATGGACACCGTGTTATCGGACATCTAGGATCGTTTTGTATATCGATGAAGATGACAGGTTTGCCAACAGTTCTTATGCATTACATGAAGCAATCCTAGTGATACAGAACTGTATGGAAACATTCATGAGAGTATTTATATTCACATTACGAATTAACTTCGGCCCATCATTTATCCTTCTTATGAGTGAGTGAGCGAAACTCAAGAAGGTGGCCATGTTGTATTTACTGTCATCACAATACATCACGGTCAAGAGAACAGAATATCAATCTTACTATCGGACAGTGGTATAGAGATCTTGCTATGATGGAAGCCCACTATCGTGGTTTAACTATCGTTGTATAAACACCTGATATAAATACAGCTTAAGAACTTAGCCAAGAAAGAAAGGGTTCGGCCAGTGAACCTTTTGTTATGTTTACATACTCATCTCCACTGACGCGTTCAGTCAGTTAGAGGATAAGGCGATAGTCTACCAGAACATTGAATGTTGGACTCGTATCGCCATTGTATTTGAATGCTGCATGAAATATGTCTGATGTTGCCACCTACTATTTGAATACCATGATTTACCGTGTCAACATGTACTTATGACTGTATCCGTTCTGTCCAAGTGTGTGTCTGATTAAACAGCATGAAACGACTACAGCAGTCTGCATTGGTGACTTATAAGTAGGAGTGAATGAGTGCCTTATACTGGTCAACATAAGAACATTCCACCATTCGCACAACTAACACATCACACTCTCACTCCATATCTGCATAACACTGCGTCGGTTGAGTTGACCTTTGCTCCACCTGCAGCACCCATCATATTCATCACTGGTGTGCGTAAGGAGAAGATACAGAAGAAGAAATCACATCTTTAAAGTGGAGTCCCGACACGTTACAGTGCCGACACTTTACAATACCTTTATGTGTGTATTATTTATTTACAGTTTAAAGGTCACTTTGCTCTTGTATTTCTCACCTGAGCTCAGTTGGGATTTAGGTCATTATTTTAAACATAGGTTAAATCTTCAACAAAGTTATCTACCAATCCTATTTGTTCCCCCCCCCCCTCCAGAACATTGTACTACAGTCGTTGCTCACCATTGGCATCTGATCTTGGCTTTCTTCAGCTCTGCTCATGAAGTCCTGGTAACTTTGGCTTCCTTTCTCGGTCCTTCTTCTCTGGGTTCTCTTTGGCTTCTCAACTGTTAAGTCCAGTTAAACATATTGCTTGCTATTGGTAAATGTCTACAGTTTGGATATGAGGCATGTTGTGTAATGCTACATTTCCAAACAATGCCAGATGGGGATTTGGCCAAGGTGACATCCGCAGATGGTCCAACGCCTCAAAGAAGGAGAGCAGAGATATGGTTACATAAGAATAGAGAAAGTCCAAGAAAGAGGCAATAATAAAAGGATACAAAGCAGTGCAGCAAAATGGCAATAGAACTACATGGGAAGAAACTCTGCAGACGTCTTTGGCATGAATGGATAAATGGCATCTCTAAGACTCAGCTTCATTATCAGATCAGGCTATTATCTTATCTCATCGCTCTACAACCATTCAAAGTAGTTCATTTATAATGATCTGGTCCCAAAATTGAGATATAAATGGTTCACAGCAAAATTCATAGCTTTAGAAATAGATGCAAGATGTGTCATGGCTGCCTCTGTGTATAATCAGCTGAAGAAACAGTCAGCAACAAGAGCACACAGATGACTTAAAGAAACTACAGATAATGCACCATTATGGCCGTGGAACAGCCTGAGTTATTATATACAACAAAGTTATTAGTTTCACTCTTCCTCAAGTTAGATTAAACAAGGATTGAATTCGGAAGCTTCAAATAACGTGGTTCAATTCTCAGTGCATAGAAAATGAACAGGAACCTGATGCGTGAGCGTATTTAATTATTGGGCCAGCCCATCTTATAGTGTAAAGGTGCTTCAAGGGCTGAAACATATGTCTGAATCTGGACCTATGTCGCCGTGACGCTTGCGCTAGCATTATTCATGGTATGGTTAAAGTGAGATAAACAGTTAAGACAGCTCACCGAAAAAAATAATGAAAGGAAAAAATAATTGTAACTGACAACAGCTCAAGATACAGCTCACGTTTACTAAAAGTGGGTGATCAACTAGAGATGTAAAAAGAATGTTCGAGAACAACAAAGCTCGACCAATAAATTTGAAGAAAAAGAATTGTCAGCGAATCAGAGTGTGGCGAGAAAAACGCACCACGCTGAGAATACCAAAGGTCATTAGTCTTGAGTTGGTCACCAGTGTGTGATGAGTGCTGAGAAGATTTGAGCTGCTGTGCGGACGAGTTGTACCATCTGTGGTTTTACAGACAGGGTATTTTGTTTATGAGTATACACATATGTCCAGCCACTTTCAGCCAGTGTTAAACTATCGGAAGATAGTTATTTTTGATTCTGTAGTTCACAGTGAGAGTTTATTTCTGAAGGAGATCAGCAATTATGCTGTCCTGTAAGTATTGAATTGTGAATACATTATGCACAAATAAGTTCTTATTTACAGGAATGTTTAGTAGAAGCACAATGACCCGGTTCACTATGAGAACAGTACGACTACGTATAAAGAAGCGGAAGGCTATGAATATTTGAAGGAAACTATATATTATTGAGGATGAATATTTGAAGGAAGCTGTATATTATTAAGGAGACACTTTAAGCTAAAAGATTGATCTACAAAGACTTTAAGTGAAGATTGATCTAACTAGAAATATATACGACTGTATGAAGAAACAGTGAGTGCCGACTGACATACGAGAACCACAAGTATGCTCTCTCATGTGTAAGTATTCGACAGTGAATATATATATATATATTGATTATATATATATAAAATAATATATATATATATATATATATATATATATATATATATATAATATATTATATATATTGCATCAGATTGATTTTGTCTTCTAGTAAAGGTTATAGAGGTAGGTCTAACCAGGTACACAAGGATACTCTATAAATATATATATAAAAGAAATGATATGCTATTGAGGAGCATAGATACCACGGAGGTAAACGGTTGCAAGATTTTTGCGAGTAAGACTAAGAATGTCTACAGACGAGATAAATATGAGGAAGAGGAATATGAATTGTTCCCACTGACATAGAGCTCATGTACGAAGAACCACGTGATATTCAATAGAAGATCCAATTGATATTATTTGCGAGCTCTATTATTTTGAATTACTTGCCTTGTCGGAGTTAAAAAAGTTAATCATGTTCAAATAAAAGTATTAGATAGATCAGCTAAGGCCGTCGTCTTCATCTTTATAAGTATGCTTGATGCAGGTATTATGCCAATTGTACAATTGTAAACTACCACTATATGACGTCACTACTACGCTCCCAAAGAAGGAATTGAAACCAACCTGAGTTTATACAAAGAAAAAGATAGTAATATCAATCCAAGAATGTACAACCTCTGAAGATAAACGCGTAATTAAAAAGATTGTATGAATCATGAAAGCGGTGACACCTATTTCTAGTGATCAGAATTCTAATTGCAATGTTATGTTTTTGTGCAAATTTAATATCACCCAAAGACAGGTTTTCTATTGTGTAATCACACTGTCTAAATGATTATTTTTCCGGCTCAGGTGCGCTGCAAAGTTTAAAAATACTATAGGTAGATTGTTTTATACAAACCAAATTATGCCCTTTAAAATCATGGGCATTGAAAAAAATTTACCTGCATGCTTTTATATTAAATAAACACATGATCTTTTTTGAAAGACATAGGCTGGCAGTTTAACTATGGATGTGCTAGCACATTCTGCAAGGCAATTTTTTAAAAATTAGAGAGTACCCTAAACCTCATAACTAATATTATCTTCCTTCCCCTTGGTTTCTCTTCTCTCACACTCAATGATTCTTTGGTTGAACTTGACAGAAGCTGGTCATAAAAATGTTTTAAAATTATTTTTTTTTTTTTTAATTGTTGTATTTTTTCTGTGTGTTTTGCAATCTTTTATTTGGCAGTAACGTGACATTCAATTTTGCTCTGTTTAATTATGTTAATTATATTTGTTAATTAAAAATTAAGGGAGAAAGAATAAAGAGAGGGGTGTCAGGGATGGCACAGGCAGAGACAAACGAACAATCTGGAGAAACACAGATGAAAATATATTCCAAAGGGGAAGAGTGCAAGTAAAGGGTCAAAAATGAGAACTCTATAGTGCGTTT